>JAVCKZ010063568.1:0-14995 GCA_034780755.1 Lepetodrilus elevatus
TGTGTGTGTGTGTGTGTGTGTGTGTGTGTGTGTGTGTGTGTGTGTGTGTGTGTGTGTGTGTGTGTGTGTGTAAGGCATATTGTAGTAGCCTACTATTTAAATGTAGGCCTAACATGAGAGTACTATGGCCTAATAATACAGTTACATAAGTAGGCATAGGCCTACGTCGACATTTACGTTTTACAATGTAGGCCTATTTGTGTACGGGTGTAGGCTAACAACTTAAAGTTATTGATTGATTGATTGATTGATTGAATGAATGGTGAAATTTAAAATAGGCCTACACGTTCTTTCATGATTAGCCTCAGCCATTCCTACTTTCTTAGATCGAAAAAAAATATGTTGCGATATTATCTAATCTAAAAACGAGTAAATTGCATTTATGCTAAGTACTGCTGCTAAATACTCAACTGATTTTGTCCCAAATGATTAGAATATAGATAGTGTTAGTGTGTATCAATTTAAACCTTAAATAAACGGAGGAAAAAAATAATTAAACTCTCTAGAACTTCTGCAACTTTCGATTAAAGGACACCTAAAAAATTACAAAATCGATACTGTCATTTCATGATGAATATTAAAAGGGGGAGGTAAAAATAACAGCGGGATACTGAATACTATTTGGTAGGCAACCAATAATATTCTGTGTAGAAGTTACATTGTTACGCGCACACATTCGTGCCTTTCAATCTTATAACTGTAGTGTAGATAGCCTATATTTGTTTCCCCAGTTTACAGATGTTTCTGTGATACTTTTGGCTTGGGCTGTCAAAAATATAAATATATATAATGTGTTTGGGGCCAGTTGGTCGGGTCCTAAAAATAAAAATAATTGGAGATCATAAATGGTCGGTTGACCGAAAATAAATATAGTAGATCAATACCTAATTATTGTCAATAACATACAGTCATAAACACCAGTAAACACAGTAAACAGAGTGTTCAGATTTTAATGCACAATTATTTTCAAAGTAGCCTACATTTTTACCAGTAGCAAATCACTTAATTAATTTGTGTCAACCACCACCTACTGGTCTGTCTTTATCTGTTTATGTCCAGTGATGGTTATTACGACTTTTTCCTTCACCATTTAGTATTTTAATTTTCTAAAGTCTAGTACAACTGAAATCGGAATATATTATAATATAAATAATAATTTTTATTTTCCAAAGTGCAAATAAATCCGGTCGGATGATCTCGGGGAATCAAATACTAGTAACTTCATTACAAAGCTAGTATACTTACTAATTCTCAGTCGAAATAAATGTTCCAATGTTTTACCCCTTAACAATCACAGCACAACTTTAGGTCTTCCTGCTAAATACAGAACGTAGATCATAAGATACCATTACAATATGTTGCGCTATTATTATATGTTGTGTGGGATATAGTACAAAAACAACCGATTAGCATACAGCAAAATGAACGTCAATGGCGCTCTCGGTTCAGTTGAATGAGAGCAACAATTATGAAACAAACAAGATAGGATTGATGAGGTCGGCTGGAATTAACCAGCTTAACCAGCAGGTAACCTATTTGTGCATATTTCATCCAATTTCATGGCTGTCAAATTGCTTGGGTGGCGTTGTAGTTTGCCGTCCGATGTCAACATACCGTGTGTTGATGTCGGTGGGTTTATCGTCCGCTTGCATTCCATACGTCAACGTGAGAAATATATCTACAGGTGTTGTCTTGCTTCCTCTGAGCGATCAACTGTAAGACATACTAGTAAATATGCAATATTAATTTTTTAAAGCTCATTTTCATTTATTGTTTTTAACAAGTTTATGATGTAGACCTCGCTAGAATGTTAAAATTGATTGCAAATTATGCATTGTGACCCGTTGAAAATTAGAAATGGCGCCATTCAATGATTTAAGAAATCATAGTCTTGTTGTATGCATATATGTATTGTTTAGATAACATTAATGACATAAGCTTTCAGTATAATATATATTTGGTAAATTATTCCATCGGCGAAGGACACCGACAGTTCCACTTCTGCCGCCTGTGATCAGCTGGTGATGGTCGCCATAGCGGACGCTGGGTGTTGTAGCAACTTGGATACACACTGCGATCCACCGACTGAATAACACTTCCAAGAATGTTTTTGTTTTCATTTCCTGTTCGTTGTCAACAACGCGATTCTACTTAGGGTAAATCCAAAACGTTCATCTCTAAAAGATGTAGATTAGTTTACTTTGTAAATAAACAAATGCTACACATTCTACAGAAGACACTCCAATGTTTTTTTCTTTTTTCTTTTTGTTAATCAAAAACAAAAATGAAATTCAGTCTGCTTTATACAATCATGTTAACAACCTTTAGAAGTTCAGGGTTCACGATTAACACTCGCCTGGGCCATTTCTCCCAATTGCTAAAGCCTTTAAAGGTTACGGTAGATCATAAGGGCGAGTAGAAATTCATAACGTTTGTTATTTGTATCACTATTTGGGCAAGTACATTTTAAAGTTAGTTATTATCCCTGATTAGTTAGTGAAATTAATTGTCATTTATAACTGACATTCTGACATTTAGAATAGAAGAATAAAATAAAAATCATCGCTTATGGAATCACTATCATTGCCAATGATATTGTAGCCCAAGAACTTTGAATTTAGAGATCTCTCCATGCGGGTTGAAATATGATGGATGTTCAAGAGGAGATAATTCAATCAGGTGTCTGTACAAATATTGCATCTGCTGAGAAGTCTCAAGCATAGCTTCCAAATGCCAAAACAAACCACCCATCAACAGTGTTTTCAAATTTCAACATAGTTTCCATACAAAAGTCCCATTTAGACAATGTTTATAAACAAAACATTAGGTTACATTACCAGCTGATTACTCTTGTTTTCTGACTAAGCTGAATGTCAGACAACTTGGACCCTGAGACAACTCTGCCTGGACAACTCGGCTCGAGGCTATTCAGTGAATGACAATCTTGTATTTTTTTTAATAGAAATATTGTATTTAATAATTGAATAATTATCTTCATCTAAACTATCATGACTCAGAAATATAGAAATAAAACTCGTAAATAATGAATAATTAACACTTAACAGATTAAGACATATTTATTGACTTGGTTAACTTAATAATAGCCCTACATGATATAATAAAAGTCCATAGACTGATATAAATACCTTACAGTAGCAGAGATCAAAATTAACACTAGTCCTCTAGCCCAGGCCATTTCTCTCAGTGCTAAAGGTATCCTAAGGACTAGTAGAAATTCATAACATTTGTTATTTTTATCACTATTCGGGCTAGTAAGTTTTAAAGTTAGTTTCAATCGCTGCAGTAGAACTGGGCCATATACAAAACATGTATACAAATTACTGTTCTATTTATGCTATACCTAACCGATTATGCAACTGATTGATCGGTTGGGTCCATCCGATAGTAACCGATGATCGGTTATGAAATCCCAACCGATTCCCAACACTAGAGATAACTCTACTCAGTGAACACAATCAAAGTAATGTCACACCCACTGGCGCCATTTATATGCGAGTCGTTGCTAATATAATAAATATTTATAACAAATAAAATGTTGATAACTAGTGAGACATGTGGAATAAGTAACTGGTGGTATTTAGTACTTGTGTACAGTAGTCAAAACAAATGCATTTATTTTCAGTTAAAACCGTGCTAGACCACTATCTTGGTCAACCATCTGTGATATTATGTAGTATTGGGAATTGATTAAAATTTCATGATCGATCATCACTTCATACATGGTCAAGCATATTTTAATTGCTAGTATAACAATGCTGATAATGACAATGACAGGCTCAGGTCACAAGAGTACACTAATATAGTTTATACTAGGGGTGTAACGATGGATTGAACTATCGATAGATCGTGATTATTTCCATCGATAGTACCATCAACTATTGATAGTTTCGATAGTGTAATATTTTTAAACGCTAAGACCAAATTAGTTGAAAACGCTAGAGCTAGGTATTTCATGAATTTCACAAAGTTTAATGAAAATGGGCTTCAGAGAATTGTTTGTTTAACAAGATTTTGATTTTGGGATTAAATCAAATGACAACAACGTACTATTGTCTTACATTGTACTGTATTAATTAAATACCAGTTATATGTACATTAGCCAGTGCCACTATATTACAAATATAGTGGCATCTTCAAAATACTTGTTGCAATAGTAGAATTGGCCTCGATAGTCACCCCTAGTTTATACTACAGTAGACCTCGCATATAACAGACTCATTGGGACCGGCTATTTCTGTCCGTTATATGCGGTCTGTTATACGCATATGCCGCAATTAACGTTAGACAGGACCTGGGACTTCAGATTCAGTCCGTTATATGCGAGGTCCGGTTTATCCAAGGTCTACTGTATATATTGCATGGTAAATGTTTGAACACTTTTGAACACTGCAATATTTATATTCAGCCTGGCAAGTGCAATCCTGGATTCAAGTCTTGCAGATCCAACACCATTGATCTAAATACATACCAAGAGAGGGTGGATTTGGGTGGGTGCAAGGAGAATGTCAAGAATTTGGCACCAGGATACAGAAATGGCCAGGTATTATAAATAAAAAAGCTATTAATAAACATGCATGATCATGTCATTGCTATTGTAAATTGTACATGTATGCTGTTATATGTGACTAATAGATGTCATTTAAATTATTTTTATTTAAATATATGATTACCGTAAATGTGAAAGCTAAAGTTTAAATATAATAGGTGAAATAAACAAATCTGGATGCAGTTGCAGTTCGATTTAATAGGGGGTCCTGGGGTAATTTGAAAATCTGCAATGTTAAGGTATCTGTGACCCCCTGAAAATCATGTATTTTTATCTTGGCTTTACAGACCTTTTCACATTCAAGCACCATGTTGGCATCATCCGACAACCAACAAGGAAACTACCCGGAATGGAGCAACATGACCTATGGCACCAAAACCACCCAAAACATGCAAAAGATGGCTCAGGATGACACATCTCCCTTTTCATTCTCTTTCACTGATCAGCAACATTTTGGCCTGAACAGCAGCTGTTCCAGTGACAAACTTGCAGCTTTTGACGACCTAGTGAACAAAATTGTTGAGGATGACACATCTTTATTTTCTACAAACTTCTTTGGCGACTTCAGCGAAGAAAATCACTCGCAGACTACTTCAGACGTCTTTTCATTTGATGGGTAGGAACAACATTTGAGAAATTGAGAAATAACATGATGAACAAAATTTTCTTAGGCCACAGTAGCTTAATTGACAGTTTACCGGTCGCGGCTAATGTCAATATAAAATATTATTGCGCTGCACTTATTAAATATAAATGCTTTCAAAGGAATCTGCACCAATATTTTTACGTAAAAACCGATGTGCAAACTTTTGTATGAACCGCTTTGCAGATTCGTACAGTTTGCACATAGGTTTTTCCATTCATACCTCGATGAACGTAAATTTTTTACGTAAAAACCGATGTGTAAACTTTTGTATGAACCGCTTCGCAGATTCATACAGTTTGCACATAAGTTTTTCATACATTTTGGTACAGTAACTGAAAACATTTTGTTAAATGAATTGTATGTGCATATTAATTTGTGACGCACACTGTGTTCCAGTTGTTGTTTCTATATGGGAGGTTTGATCCTTCTCTTCAGTATGCAATTGGAAGATACATTATTTCTTTTCTTGCATCATACATATTGAAAATTTTACTTTGCACAGGTCACCTGGCTTTGCTTCTGGGAGTGTTTGGTCAACGGGAAGTGAAGAAACACCTTCAGGGAAGTCTGACAAGAACTCGACATCTTACGGAAGTTTTGAACATGCCTCTAGTCTCCCTCACAGTATTTGGGAAGACAACACCTTTTCGGCCCAAGTTTCGGATCAACCAGAACAGTTCTTCTCTCCTGGCTTGAACTCAAAAGAAGCATCGAGAATCCCAGGAAGTCAGCTCCAAAATTTCTTTCCTCAGCAATTTTGTTCTCAGCCAGACCCGAGCATGAAGCAGAAAGTCGACCTATCTTTGCAAAACATGAATACTGACATTTTCAACGAACTACCACCTTCACAAAACCTCGCTTCTCTTCAGCATCGCTTTCCAAAGAAGTCCTTTCAATCACAGCATGTAAACGGCCCTGCGTTTTCCTCACCTGCTTCTGACTCTGCACCAAAGATTAATCATTCTCAGGAACAAAGTATGGCTCAAAGCACCTTCCAGAATGTTGTGGCTCAGCATGTCAATGCAGCAAAACAAACATATCCAGGAAGGAACGAGCAATTTCAACTGAAGAAGGACAAAACATTCCAGACCACATCGAGAGATGACCAACAGCAAGATATTGAGAAACAAGTGTTCACCTATTTGCAACCCTCCAACTTCAACTCCCACAACATAGCAGCCTTGAAGCAGCTGCAGAACTCCTCACACAAACATATGCAGCAGGAAAACGACTTTATGCATCCTATCCATGTCAACACCCAGACGTCCGCTGGCTACCACAGTAACTATGGACTTTCTGAACGCAGTACACCAAGTTCGCCAGGCGAAGGAAACATTTCTTGTGAGAGACAACAACACCATCCTGACACCTTTAGTGGCAATATCACTCCATCTGGTCATGTTTTACAGAAATTCCAAAACCTGAAGAAAGATCACATGCCCATGAACTCATCGAACCTACTGAATAGGGATAAACACGGCCTGCAGAACTTCATTCCATACGGCTTCTTCAACCGCAAGATAAAGAGTGTGTCTCATGACACGTTCTCCTCTCCAAACTACGACCGCTGGTCCGCCGACCAAGTTGGCAGAGAGCCGCCTCCGCCTAACCTCCACAACCTCGAACACATTCCTCCAGAGTTGCTCCCCTTTGCTTTCGAGCACGACCAAATGGACAAGCAGAAGCTCATCGAGGAGGTCCTCCGCCACGATCAAAGTCTCCGACATTCCCTGTCTCAGCAGCAGCAGCAGCAGCAACAACAACAGCAGCAGCAGCAGCAGCAGCAGCAACAGCATCTCGTTCACTACCCTCACCCACTCTTCAGTCCTTCCCATGGTGCCTTGCCTGCAGAAGCATTCGACTACTTCCCCCTTGAACCCATCCCGAGAATCGCACCAGGATTTATCCCAGAAATGTTGTACCCTGACTTCCCACAGTATATCTTCGGCCTGCACCCTGGCTTCTATCCAGGAAATCGATGTTTCAGGTGAGATATGTAGGAGTCTTAACATGATTTTCTTTCATGCACTTCCTGTGTATTAACAAAATAAACAGGAAGTGCAATAAAAGAAAGTGCAAGAAATTGACTGCATTTGTGTTATTTGTATTGTTTAATGTTATGTCATACAAAATACTACTGTATACATTTATTTATAGGCGATTAAAATCGTTGTGAGCTGCATGTAGTAAAATAATGCAATCTATTTTTATATTTTTTTTAAAAACTTTGACATGTCAGAAAAATAATTATTATTTGCAGGGTTACAGAATATTATTTGGGATAATTTTAACATACCGGTATTCCTACTTACCATTTACACTATATATTTGGTATTCTGCAACAGAAGGAGTGGACCATCGAATGAACTTCACCTGAAACTAGAAGAATGCTATGAGCAGTTCAAGGCAATAGAAAAAGAAAGGAAGAAGGTACAGTACCTTCATTATTGAGCTTTTACTCATGAACTGGAAATGTACCGTGTATCTGTATTGGTAGCTAGAGTTAAATCATGAGGATGAATGAACATCTAGGTAGTGCTCATTTCTAGCTGTTCTGTCTGTACTTTCTGTCCGAGATATGCGCAGTTACACTGTCGTCGCAAATGGGTGAAAGATTTCCGCAGTGACATTAAACTCCATATTCACTCACTCAGTTACACTGTTCTAGCTGTTCTGTCTGTACTTTCTGTCCGAGACATTCGCAATTCCACTGTGCGGTGTTGATCCTTAGTAGCTGTACATGTTTCGGACAGAACATGTTTCGGACAGAACAACTAGAAAGGAGCACTACCCTAGTATCTTATTTGTGATGCAGACAGTTATGCGTAATACCCCATTCACACCAAAGGAAGTTCCCACTGCGTTATTTCATGGACGCAGCGAGATCTTCATTGACGTAGTTACTAGCTGCAGTATGATGGGGATATTACAGCTACATCACTACATGTATCCGTACAAGACTGTTTTGATTTGATTTCAGACTGAAGCTGAGCTTGCCCGACAAAACCCAGGGAAGAAAGTATCAAGTGCTAACAACATCGTCATCCCTCGTTTGCCATCAAATCCATCACGAGTTGATCGTCTCATTGTAGATTCCTTCAGGGAGCATGCAAGGGTATTTACAAACTTTGAAAAGCAAATATCCCCACACATCCCAACAAACATTGTTCCAAATGGATGAAAGATTCCTGCAGTGACATTAAAGCCCATAATCACTCGTCCAACAAGCACTATTGTCCGTCAGATATCTAACTATATGGGTGAGATATTCCCGCCGCGACGTAAAACATTAAACATTAATTCAATCAATCGAAACTATAAGAATATCCCACTTTTAGTAGTTTGTGTCGCATGCAACATGGTGGCAGTAATATTTATATTTTGATCGACTTCTAATTGCAGATAATCACATTGATAGACAAGATGGAGAAGCTGAGGTCAATTTCCATCCATCCCAACATACACTCCTCCCTGGACAAGTGGCTGGAGGGCATCAGGAAGGTCCAGGCGCGACGCAAGGAGGAGATCGTCAACGCTGCCAACAGACATCGAGCTGGAATATCGCGCCATCAGGAAGACAAAGGTGAATTATTCATGTTTACTTACATTATCTGAGGTGTACGGGAAGATTTCATTTCTATTATGCTTTTAACTCTCTCCCTGCTGGATTAGAGGGCATCTCCGGTTGCCTCCAGCATGAAGAGAGTTAGCAGGAGTTTACTGTAGTATAACTATGAGATTGATGTTGTCAATTTAGACACTACTAATTCTAATGGTTCAACAAAATATTAAATGGATGAATTTGGCACATATGGATGAAAGATTCCCGCTGTGACATAAAACAATACCTCACTCACCATAGGTGAATTCAAAAATAATTTTTATAAATATATTTATCATAATTAGGTCCTGTGAATTATTATCCCTGATTTAAGAAATATTCTCCAACAGATGTCCTTGCCTTGGCTGCCAGTATTGGAGAGCTGACGTCTCACACTCGCAGAGCTCGCACTGCAACTTGGTGCGCTCTGCAGATGTCGGACAAGTCCAACCCACTCATCGTGCAAGCGGGCGTCAACGTGCTCTGTCCTGTCAACATTGAGGCATACGTGAAGATGCTGGAAGTCGGCATCCAACTGGAAGTCAAGAAGGACGACGGCCAAGCAATATAAGCCGCCGTTCCCAGACGCAGCCTTTCCAGAACAAGACGAAGAGGGTTGGAAATTTATTCGATGAAACTGATGGGAGGATAGATAATTTACTGGTTGTTCTGCTTTCATTTTTTCATACGCTGCCTAATGTTGTAGACCACAAGCTGTTTATATTGAGATTTGAAGCACTGCTAGCTTGTTTGTAAGCAGCTGTCAGGGTAAACAGGGTTAACGCTGATTACGAAGCAAAAGATAATAGCTTTGTGCTGGTGAATTAGACTTTACAGCAATATGAATTTGAGTGTTTTCCTTTAGTTTGTGATACCTGATTACTAGTTTGACATGCATAGAATATTGTGATAGAAGTTGAAGTTTATAGTGTTGTGTACAGATAATCAAAGAGTGCTATTGTATCATGTCTTGTTCATCTGAGAACCACGTGCATTATATCTGCTTTGATCAGGCCTTTGGGGAATATTCCGACGTGCACTGTTATACCGGTGAATCTCAAAGTATTTTTTTCCAGTCTAGGAAGTATACATGTAGAACTTTTAACTGTCTCGTTATCATCTGTGAATGTCCGTCCATATATTGGAATGTATACAAATATAGGATTCAAAGATCTCTTCATTTGCGAATTGTACTTTTCTTCAAATTTATTCTGAAATTTTCTGTTGGCATGGGTTATAAATAATTCGGAAAATGAATTGGTTGTAGCCCATACATACAAGTTTCATGTATATGATTATAAATTATTTTGTCATCTTGTGAACAATGAAGAGAATTGATATTGTTTTCCATAATTAATTGATTCACTTCAGGCTAATGTGAGCTTGTGTTGTTGACTTCAGTGACAGTGACGCTTGACGTTATTTCATAACCACTTGATATTATTTCATGGCATCAGAAACCTAAGATCCAATATGGCTCCTTCAGGCAGCCATATTGAAATTGTCGTTAGCTGCCCTCATTGCATGTTCATTCATGCCAAGAATACGAAATATATTCATATAATTTTAATAATAACTATATGAATCGCCTGATACTTCAATCCATTTAGTGATCTCAATGCAGCTTGATAGTTAATTTTTGGCATGTAGTCGAAAGACCTCGACATTGGTCAGTTAACCTATTCAAAATAAACGGGAATTGTTAACTTGTTATTCTTTATGATAATGTTGGTAACTGAAATACAAATCTAATCACATTGCTAGTTACAAAGGATATAACATAGCGACATTGTTGATCATCGCATACCACTCAAAGTTATTAGTGAATGAATGCTTAGGACCTGAATAACTTACCGACTTACATGGATTCAATGAACACTTCAATTTATTAGCCACAATTTAATGCAAGTGAGCTTCCATTTTCTGACTGAAAGATCTGCTTCTATCTAATCTCGAAGTGAAGGTTGTGATTTATTTTCATCTACTCGCATTTCTGTATATCAAGAAAACTGATGTAATATGTTTGAGAACTGCCGTCAGCTATACTATGAATGGTTGTGATTGCATCATTACGTTCTAATCGGACACGACAATTGACAAATATATGTTGACATAACATTTTATTGTCACGCAAAGCATAAAGCATAATGGTTGTTTTCTCCCAAGGCCTGATCAGTTGACAATGCAAAACATGTGCATAAGGGTACCTTTCATTTTGCACGCTAGGAATTGCATTTCATTCTAATATTTCTTAAAGTTGAAATGTTGATCAATATTGACGATCATTTGAAGACTAGTTTGTAACGTCAATACGGTAAATTTAACATTAAATATGTTGGAGACATTTTGAGATACAGTAATAACTTACTAGTCAACAGTTTTATGAATAATTTTGAATACACTAAAATTGTAATTATCAATTTAAGAAATTGGGAACTTCATGAAAAGTTGAAAGGACCTCGACATGGCCAGTTTTTGACTTACTAGTCCCAGTATTTTTTTTTGCCAATACAGTTAATAGTATAATAATACAGCTATTGTTCATCGTAAATTAATGTTACTTTACAAATTACTGGTTTATGTCCACAATTTATTTTAGTTGAAACAGGATCTAATAGTTTTGTTTAATTCCTGCCCATCTATCACCTTTGATGGTGAGAGGAGTTCCATTCAGAGATTCAGATGTAATATTTGCAGTTATTCCCCTTGGATTGATCCACCTCTAGCCCCTGGGCCTTGCTCGTAACACTCCGGTGTAGTTCCTCTTCCCACCGTAACCAGATCACTGCACGCTCATGCTCTGGTTCATAAATGACGTCTATATGAAGGGTACCCGTTGCCATGTAGGATCTGGGTTCTCAGTTGTGTGGTGAATTCATTCTCTTGACTTCTGGGAGATGTCGCCCAGTCTTATTTATTGCACCACTTTTGAGTGTGATGAGTTTTAGCCACCGACTCTGGTGGGTGCCAATCAGTAGTTTACCCTAGAATGGTTTGTAGTGTGCGTAGTTGTATTTAGCTAGTTTGTCTGATATTTCACTGGTGGAATGACGATTGTAGTGTCCTATAGCAAATGCAGAGGAATCGTATAGGATCATGGAGATTAAAGTATTACTTTTGTTTTCAAATAAATCTATTTTCTTACTACAAATCTAACGGACAAGAGTTGCATTGAATCCCTAGGTGCCATACAGATAAATGCCAGACTGTTGAATACAGTATTGTTCTGAATATTGCATGTATTTTTCTATGAATCATTTGTATATTACAATAGAGATGAAGAAAGAAAATTTGATGTCTAGTCTGATCCTTATCAAGATATGCAAACTACGAATTTATATGATTTGTAACTTTTCATATCGGATACTTATCAAGATGTACAACTATATTATTCAATGGTCGCAGTAACAATCAGTTTGTAGTCATCTTGATAGTTGATTCAGGTACATATCTCTTGTTATAAAAACAATTTGTTATCAATTATTATTTTTCATATATTCTGTGTTTGAAACTCGATAGGTAACTGACCCAGCCTGAAGACTTAAGTTTTCAAATATCAATGAAAAATATACAAATTTGTTGCTAGAGGTTACCTATCGGGCAGCAAGGAATTTTCAAACACTGATGAATTTGTTAAAGATCGGTTTAAATGTACCTTTCTATATTCTATAATTACAAACTCAATTTATCAAATTACATGTG
This sequence comes from Lepetodrilus elevatus, assembly GCA_034780755.1. NCBI lineage: Eukaryota > Metazoa > Mollusca > Gastropoda > Lepetellida > Lepetodrilidae > Lepetodrilus > Lepetodrilus elevatus. The sequence continues at coordinate 12,517 of JAVCKZ010063568.1, forward strand.
ATTAGTTATTTTCATGTTAATAATTTAATATTAAAAGATACAAGTTTGTGTTCTGGTATCATACTATTACACTATAGCTTCAAGCAGATTATTTTTGTTCAGCAATGTGTATTCTATTATATATCTATGTAAATTATTACATTTCTGTTACTTGTTTTAGGGATCAATTGTCTCTTTGGGAATCAATTATGCTATGAAGTGGAAAATCATTCCTAACTTCGATTAATTAACTTACTAATAAAAGTAGATCTGTGATATGTTCAAATGTTTTTCCCAATGGTTGATTTCGATGTTATTGAAGTTTCATTTTTCATTTATTGAGAGTTCTATTTCTGAAAAATGAATATTATCTTCAACTGAAATATGTTTGATTATTTATGATTGTTAACCATCCATATCAGTTCCTTTGCATAACATTGATTTATTAACAATTAACTTGGTATTTATTTATTGGGTCCACTTTTCACATATTGTTGACTACTTCAAGCTCATTAGATACAATGAACTCAAGAAAATGTTCCTAAGCAGCATGAAGTCATTGACAGCTTTCAAGCTTCGTTGTGAGGTATCAGTTGCCTAGTTTGTTCATTCTAGTCTGAGTCCAATCAAAACTTTGTTGCCCATGTCCATACATTGTTATTCACATTCCAATAACATTACATGCATTAAGACAGGTTTGAAATATGTGAGTTTTTCGCTGGTTGCCAGATATTATGCAGACTTACTATTGCAAAGGCATTTTGAGTGCCACAATTCCATTAAATTGACTGTGATCACCATATTTTCATATAAAACAGACCTACCTAATGAACCAAATATTATTGTAATAGTCTACCATAATGTGTGTTTGTGTGTGTGTTTATATATATATATATATATGTACTTAGGCACATTGTTCTATATATTAGTATGGGTGTGCGTGCGTATAGTACTTAGAAAACGGGTGACAATTTTAAAGCAGTCAATGACACAGATATTTGTTCCAGAAGCAATGACATTCAACAAATCATGCATGACTTGGTGCATTTTTATATTTGTTTGTAACTTGGTCAAGACAAGTCTCGTTTTCATATGTTGGTTGCAAATTTTGGTGTACATGTATGTTTATTTGTTTTTACATATGGTTTATAGATGTGTTACAGATTTCTAGTGATAGATAGACGATTTTCATGTATAATGTACAAGTATGCCACCTGTCTTTATGGGTTAAATTGTTATTCCTTGTTGAACAAAGTTTGCTGGGAATACAGAAACAGGCTCTGTCCGTCCATATAACTGGTCCTTTACAGAGCATAGCTCAGTGACAATTCAATATATCTTCACAAAACGGATATATCAAATATGTCGTTGAGTGTTGCCTATTTAAAACGTATTTATTCAAATTACAAAATTCTTGGGAACGTGCATTTTTTTAGCCCTCTCAATAGAGACATGGAAAACCATAGGTTGTTCAACAGATGAAGGAAATGATTCATTTTACCAATTAACATTTTCAATTTTGAATTAATCGTATCACTCACGATTGCCTCTCAACCAGTAATGAGAAGCTAACCTGAATTTATCAAAAATACTACATATTTGAAACTGGAAGTTACTTTGACCCAATTTACAGTATACATTATTCGCAAACAGAAGCCATTGAATCTACATCATTAAAAAAAAAGTTGGTAGTAAAATGAAGTTGTTTGGTGTAAGAAGTTATTGAATTATACTTTGAGCAATACCAAGTGAAATTTGTATTATGAGAAACTAATGTATGAAACCATTCTACATCTGTTACAATTTATTAAAAAGGGACATCCTTATTTCAGGTTTTGATATAAGTACCAGGCCCAGACTTGACATATCCCAAGTAGGATGATGTATCAGTTGTTGTTGATTTTATTTTTGAGGAATAATTTGGCTATGCCATTGTCCAACTTTCATGTGGTTGTTCTATAGCAGCACAAATCTCCGATATCCATTTCAGCTGTTGTTTGAACATTCACTGCAGTGGACCCAGTCATGTGCTGGATTACCTTATCATGTGTTCGATTTTATACGTAGCATATCCATATTTTAGTCACAAAGTATCGAACACACCTTATATGTTATTGGATGTACCATATGATTCAAATTATGAGTATGCAATTCAACTTCTGCAATAGCCTATCCTTGACCAAGGTTTAAACTTTCATTGTGTGGTAGCTTTTAGTGAATGTTCATGGTAGTGGTAGCATTTTAGGTAAGCTTGAAATTGAAGCCATTGGTTGAAAACAATTTAAATTTTCCATTTATTTTTTTATTAGTAGAAAGGGGTCTGTGTCTTATAGAGCGTTTTCGATTCAATATCCTCGTTGTCGGAGAAAAATGTATGCGCATGCGTAGTGAGTATTCCCCACGATAACAAATCGAACGCGAATATCCGTTGTCGGACAACGCGCACACCAAACAACATGTCAGTTCACTGTTATGTTTACCATAGCATTCACGTTCAAAT
>JAVCKZ010063579.1:0-14994 GCA_034780755.1 Lepetodrilus elevatus
CAGAAACCCAGTTAGGCAAATTCTTAGTACTTACAAACTTCTTAGGACTTACGAAGTTTCGAGAATACGGGCCCTGGTCAGTGGACCAGTGTGCACTCATTTTGATTCCACGCTGCTAGTTTCCAGTGCTAACTTCTATTGCATAATACATAAAATGCTTGGTTTAGTAGTAATGTTAACTTTTCTCACATTTCTTCCTGGGACTGGGATATTCCCCGGGAGCCTTGTTGATAGGAGCATTAGCACTGCATGGGTTTTTCCACGGATCGTGGTCAATGTCCTCGGAGAAGTCCGCCTGCTGCTCAGGATTCTGAATAACAACAATAACTTAGTTGAAAATCCACACAATGACAAAATCAAACGTCTACATTATTTGAGTGTACACATTGACAACGCCTTGGTTGAACATGTCATCGTGTTTGCGTCTTGTAGTCAATGTCACACCTTGTTCTCACCCAAATACTCCTATTCAAAATACCCCCCTATATCAGTTAACCCTCTCCCTGCTGGATTAGACATAGCCACTGCTCTTTAGGGTATCTCCAGTTGCCTTCAGCATGGGGAGGGTTAATCAAGTCAAGAATATTGATGAGAAAGAGGGGAAAGCATTTCAGCAGCTCCTTTCTTAATAACAATCAAAATAATTTATATCTAGACTATTTACTTTCACTCTCTGAAACTATGGATAGTCTAGCAGTCTTCGGACGTACCTCGAAGGTGGTGGACATAGCAGGCCCCATGTACCGAGACCCCGCCCCCAGCTGGTTCATCCTCTCCTTGATGGCGGACTCCGGCATGGACTTGGAGAAGCCCATCCCCGCCCAGATGTCTGTGGGTATCCGAGACTCCCCCTCCGGCTTCTTCTGCATGGCTGGAAGTGGAATGTCAGTGGAAGTGTGAATCAGAGCTACATTCAGGTTGCACTGCATTTCACTATACTACACAATACTACTGTTTTACAAATAAAAGCAGTCACTGGTTGAACAGTTTTGCAGTAAAATAGACGCAAATCGGTTCACATTATGCTTTAGGTTTTCATACAAAACACTACAAGGTCCAGACACATGTACAAAGTCAATTAAACAACAAATCCATACCTTTCATGGCCATCAGTTTCTTCTGCTCGTAGTCGAAGCCGTACTGTAGCGGTGCGCCGAAGAAAGGGCTGGTGGAATTCTTGCGTTCTATGCCAGGAGCACGTTTATCAGAACCATCAGATTCTGCTCCTGAGGACTCGGAGGCGTTGTCTGTGTGACCATTCCTGGAAGATTGGATGGACGATTCATGACACCCATGTGAACAACTGACAGGGTTCTATCCATGTTTTGTGTAGTTCTTGTGACTGACATTGCAGGCAGTCAATATTTATGATTTGTCATACAGTATTTAATTATTTATTTATTTTTATATATTTATTTAGTTTTTTTCATTCATATAAAACAAAACAAAATAAAAATGAAGATACACATTAGACTACATTCAAGTCAGTAATAAAGAGAACCAATAAAAGTAAAAGTTTGAATACTTAAAAATGAAAATACAAGAAAGTGAAAGTAAATATTTTTCATAGAGACATTAAAGAAAATTGAAAAGAAATTGCCTCCAATATCTAAATAAACCAATCCAGCAAAACCTTAGCTTACAATAATCAACTTCCCACTATTCATCAAAAGTTGCACTCAGGTATCTGCTGATTACAATAGTATGTGGAGACCCATAACCCACTGAGACGTACTGTAAATGTAGGCTCTGTTCCCCATACATTCCCTGTGCACTGTTGGGACATGGGGCCCCAGGGAGGATGGTGGCTTTACTGAGACCCAGCAGATCCAGGGTGTGGCCGCTACTACTGAGGGGGTGGGGGTCTCTGGACATCAGGTCGCCGATAGCCCCTGCTGCCGACTGCAAGCTGGCAAAGTCCACTGAAGCACAATACAATACTTAAACAATGTAATACGGTACTTGAATACGCAACAACCAGGGCCCGTATTCTTGAAACTTCTTAGCTAAGAACTTCTTGGTGAGAAAAGATCTATTAAAAAATTAATATAAGCAGAATTCCAGTTAGGCAAATTCTTAGTACTTACAAACTTTTTAGGACTTACAAAGTTTCGAGAATACAGGCCAAGAATAGAATATAATAGAGTGTCTACACTTGCTTCAATACATAAGGATATACAGATAAGAATAGGCTGCAAGATCAACACTAGCTTCAATAATCTTCACATCCATTGAATAGGTCACATGTCCACCACTAGCATAAACAATTTACAAATCTATAAAATTAGACTTGTGATCTACACCATCAATACATATCTATACAGGCCCAAACACACATTCCAATAATCTAAAAGTCTAGAACGTACTGCACAGCCCATACTGAGCATACCCTGGCTATACGAGGGCCGGCTCTACATTCTACGTACCTGTTGCGTGAGGATTGTGACCGAGTGCCACTGTGACCGGACTGTTGGACGGACTGTGTGGAGGACTGTTGGCCTCGCTGTTGGCACCACTGTGACCTACACAACAAGCAGAACAATATTGTGAGACCTTCTTCACAGCAGTCATATGTCGAGGTTTCAATTGTCCTTGTGAAAGATGTTGAAGGCAATACTTTAGGATTTTTTTAATAAATTTTCATAATTTGGGAAAAAATATCTCTACATCTTTGCCATTCCTTCTATTGGTTCACAATTTATTTATTTTAAAATTCAATGATGAATTGTGTTCATTGTATAATAATATTCCAATTACATTTTAGAAGGAACTCTAAGATGTTTGATTGACTAGCAATTAGAAATGACAAACAAATTGTAAAAGCAATTTTCCAAACATGCAAAATTAAAATTTCTAGAAACACAATTTGAAAAGTCCTATGTTTAATTGTACAGTTTATAAGATTGATATAAGACATTGATATTCTTGTATATATGCAAATACAACACAGCACAAGAAAATCTGCTCCTCTCTGTTTGAAAGTTATGTGCATGGATCATCATGGATGTGATTATGGAGATATTATTTATTCTTTTATTTATTTTAAAAAAAAATGAGAACAACTTTCAAGATTGTATGACTTACCCTGGTCTCGAGGAGCAGCGACCTGGATGAAGGCACTGGTATGGAGGTCTTTCTGAAAGCCGTTACACTGAGTGAGAATGTCCAGCTGAGCTTGGACGGAGTTCTGTGCTGGGCTCATCATCAACATCGGGTTGTACATACCTGGGCAAAACAGACACGCATTAACACACACAAACGTACTTATTGTCCATTGCACATTTCAATAATAACAATATTGCTAGGCAAAAGGATCATTCAATTTGGAAACAAGTGTGAGAAATTGTCTTCTGTGGAGAATTAAAGAATGGCTGCCAATATAGAGTGAAATTGTCCTCTATGAAGAATTACCGAATGGCACTTGGAGGTTTTCATTTTGGTAGATGTTCGTGCTATCATGAAATATGGCTAATCTTGCCAAGTTGGTCACTGAATTTGTAAAGTTTTGGTTTTGAACTGAGATTTGTTTTTTAAATAATTCTAAATAACAGCAACGGGACTTTGAATCTCAAATATATATTTTTTTTTATTATTAAAAGTAATATTAAAAGCATTAATTAGTCATCAATTTAAGTAATCCTATTCTTCATTTGTAAACAAGAGACTACTGGTAGGAAGAAATACAAATATATAACAGGGTGTTAATGTTATTTATTTCATAGACACCAATAATTATCCGTAGTTAAGTATCATGAGCAGTATGCACACTATCAATTCAATTCTTTATTAGCCTATAACTTTACAGTTAATCAGCATTTATATATAATATTATTATTTTTATATTATTATTAATATATTATTACACTATCAGAGATATCAAACATTCTCTGCTCAATTGGAAATGGTAAACAATAAAAAGCAGGCATTCTAAAAGAAAGAAAAAAATTAATATGCAATTGCTTTACATTTTTGAGCAATCTTGAAAGTTATTTTGATCCGCAAATTGCCGCAATGATTCCCCACTGCAGTTATTCCCAGCTCGTAACACTTGCACCAGTCATGTGATCAAGTAGCAGAGGTCGGAGGTCGTCAGATAAGACATTCTTTCCTAATATACCGGCGACTACCAAATATTTCGACATGGCTGCTATCCCAAACCTGCAACGCTATCTGGAGAATTCTAGTGTCTAACAGGCATATATCCTTGAGAAAAAGATTGCATAAGATACCCCTACCTATCAGCTACAAGCAGGAGACAGAAAAAGAGCTTCATTGTATGAAAAAAATCTGACAATGGAATGTACAAAGCAAAGTGGATTGCATTCTTATATTTGAAGAGAGGAAGTAGTTTCCCTCTTGAGAATTCCACTGAACAACTATGGCTGGTTTGATGAAAGGAAGAAATTGCTTGGATTATGTTTTTATACATGTATGATATTTAGAAAAATTATGCTTATCAAATGTCAACCATAATAATTTGCATCACTGCTGAAAGTTAATAATTTAAAAGAAATTATCGAAAACAGGTGCATTAAATTCTAGCATGATTCACGGCTAAAGTACAACAACTATGATTGGCTGTTGCTGGCTAACTACAAGAATTATGATTGGCTACCTAGAACATAGTTGGCTACCTGGTGGAGGTGAGATCCAATGGCTGGGACTGGACGGAGAGTGACAGTTGACCGGACTGCCCAATGACGGACTGCGATGTCCATTCATCATCAGCAGGGAATTGGCAGTGCTTGTATTCACGTTCAACATATTGTGGTTAAGAAAGCCTGGAATACATAAAGTCATATGGTACCTTTACTTTGATGGAAATGACTCAATCTCTTAAAAACATATTCCCTTAACCCTCTCCATGCTGGAGGCAACTGGAGATGCCCTAATGAGGCTTTGCCTAATCGTGCAGGGAGAGGGATAACCATTAACAATGTATTAACAATTTGTTACAGAAAAAATCCTTGCATTCATCTTGGTTGATAAGAATGGAGCTCATGGTTTTAGAACAACTACAACAGCATGTCTGCATATAAAGGTGTATAGATAAATAGAGATAGAGAGAAAGAAATAGAAAGATGGTGATATTCAGGAAAATAAACCAAATTCAAATTGGCATCATAGCCCTCGTATCACAGACGTAATGTTGTTCATTTTCAGGATGTCATCAAGTTCAGATGTCAAGATTACTTTACTCGACGGCTGCCACCGGAGGAAGTCGTATCTTAATATTACTTCTGCCTTTGTATCATTTGTAATGTGTGTAGCGTGTGTTATCAGGAAGCAGGTTTTACAAGCATGTGTACTGCACCTATCACCGAGGCTGTCCATTAAGTGCGTTAGACATGGCTGTGAAGGCTGCTAGTCTTATGTGCCAGTGCCAAACGTCACGCCACAAGTTATATCCTCTCATCCTATTTGCCGTAATTGTCCTATAGAATTTTTAATGTTGGCAAGCATTGATTCCCAATTTAATTTGATTGAGTCAGGGTTTCCCTTCACTGAAGGTATTCACTACATTCAGAACATATCATACTTAACAAGATTATTAATGTTTTTCCATATCACGAGAAGATACACAACAGAAAAAAATAGTTGAGATATTTTGTTTAAATAGTGTTTTCATAAACGTGTACATATGAGCTATGTTGCATTCTATGTAAACATTTTTCGGCAGTTTTCTATGACTTATTCCAATAAGACGATAATGTTGACTAATTAGAATAACCCCCTATAAGATACCAGTGATTATGGAACATATGACCCTTGTGAAATTAAAGTTCAGCTAAAGCTTGAAACTTCAACATTTAAATTTTACAAGGGACATATTTTCCGTAATCACTCATGTCTTGTGGGTTATTCTCTAATTATCCAGTACAATGGCACAAGATAACATATTAAAATACAGCTAGCAATGCATTCTGTATATCAGAACTTGCACATTGCGTATATTTGTATGGGAATGTGTGTATATTATTACAGATATTTGTGAAAAAGCATGAACAATGTAATAAGCAAGCGTTTCTCTGTGTGTGGCCCTATATCTGGACAGCAGCTGTAGTTTCAGAAACTAAATAAATAAACTTTATGATTTCAATCCTAGTTCAGCACTTGAATGTTGAATTTAATTGAATTCAGATTATAAACACTCAAACACAAGAATATACAAGCAGGGGAAAATGCTCAGTAAATCTATTGACAAGAATATTAATTCTGGATACTATGATAGAACTAGGTAATTGTTTCCAATGTGAATAAAACATGTGTAACCTGAAATAATTATTTATATACTGTTACAAAATGTATACTAGTAATTATGCCAAGCAATCTGTAAATATCACAAGTTGCTTGTGTTGAGGTCTCAATATTCTTGATTCAGAGGCCAGTTATAGATATCTGACATGTGGTGCTTATGATCTGCAGCACATGCCTCAAACATCCCTGTGGTAGCAATAACCGGCAAGGCATTTACAAGCTTTGGCTTCATGGACCTGATTGAGGTAATAACATGTATAACAGCGACCTGCAATTCAGGAGATTCAGGAGCTGGTACAGCCTACATACAGTGTTTGAAATTAAGAAAATAATAATGAGATCATTCTCAATAGGCCCTATGTTATTAGAGATCAAATCTGTAATTTGCAGAGGGTCACAAAGATACCTTTAACATTGCAGATTTTCAAATAACCCCCGGTCACAAAGATACCTTTAACATTGCAGATTTTCAAATAACCCCCAGACCCCCTTTCAATTTGAACACTGGTATACAAGTCATTCATTTTCTGACATTGTCAAAAAGTCACAATAATATTCCATTGAATTTGAAGGCTGGGGTAATATAATGTTGCACCTAGTGGAATTTCTATTAGAACACAATTGTTTCTTTTGATCTTGTGAATGCATGAATTAAATGAAAATTTAAATTGTTGTTCATATCTAAAGTGCTGGGGAAAAAAAAGATACCGACAATGTCTGCCGGAACCAATGGTATCAATTCCGGAACATCTGCTATATCAGTTCACAGTTTTAAAATCAAAGAACGTAATCTCAAAACACATTAATCTTGACAGCAAGCTCGCGTTTTTTCAATTTTATCCTGACATTTATTTTAATGGGAAAGATTTCATGCATCACTTTCAGTGAATGATGCATTCAGGGAGGCACCTGTTCCAGAATAATTGGACTACACATTGGAATTAACTTTTATTCTTCAATTACTCGTTTTGCTATAAAAATCAAATTGTTTTTTTCCTTCTCATTTCCGCATGTACATAGATTCCGTAGGAGATGGATCTGGTAAAGATGAACAACGGATGATAGCTGTACAGCATGGATACAGGCAGTAACTACAAACTGCTCAATCATTTTTTCACAGGTAACTGTCTCCACCTTGGAGAACACACAGGCCCCAATGGAATTATTTGAACCCAGAACCTTTAGTGTTGTAGTCTGATGCAATAACCATTGTACTTACAGAATACAGACAATTCTACCCTTGTCTAATGTCTGCAGTTAGCATTGCTGATTTAGCAGATCTTCTATCTTTGTGATTAATAAGATTTAAAATCATATTCTTTGTGTTTAAAAAACAACAACAATTAATTATGTCTATTTGGATAGATATCACTAGTGTGTGTCTGTTAACCTTCTCCCTGCTGAATAAAATCAAAATGTTCTATTTCTGCATGTGATTGGGCAACTTAAGTCACCTTCAGCAAGGAGAGGGTTAAAGAACTTCACCATGGTGAGTGAGTGAATATGGAGTTTAACGTCGCTGCGGGAATCTTTCACCCATTTGCGAGGAACTTCACCATGGAGTTATTAAGAAAATCTAAATTTCTAGAAAGTACAAAATAGCATATCATTGGCTCTTTTCATGGTATAATACCACTCAATACAGAGTATGATAAAAATAAAAGTGATTTACTTGCACTCTCAGTCTATGGTTAGTCCAAGATACAACATCAATACAGTATTAAAAATTAACTGAATACATGCATAGAACTACATGACTTTTCTTAGGAATCACTCCCAGTTTCCATTATAATATACCATAGTTAATACAATGTCATGTCTACTCACCAAGGGCAGACAATCCCAGTCCAGTGTGAGTAAGACCAGAGTTGTCTCCATTTCCTGTATGACAGAACGTAGGTAAGCTTTTCTCGTAGTCTCGCTCCAGCCCCAACAACAACTGCCGGGCCAGGTACATGTTGGCGGCATTACGCTCAATACTCTTCACAATCACAGACTGCAAAATAATAAATACAAAATGTGATAACTAAATACAACTGTAATAAATGTAGTCAGGTTGTGCCATTGTTTTTTGTTGTGGTTTTTTTTAATGTTAATATTTCTGATTTAATTTTTGTATATTTGAGAAACTCAAATGTAACGGCGTTGTGGTATTTTTTAATTATTTGTTTTTGTGTTGCTGTTGTTTTTATTATTATTATTATTTGTTTAGCCTTCTCCATGTTGAAGGCAACCGGAGATGCCTAAAGTTCTGTACCTGTGCCTAATCCAGCAGGGAGAGGGTTAGAGGTGATTTCAGCATCATGTGGCAGACTCTATAATATTCTCAATGTTTCTATAGTAAAATCAAAGGTTACTTCTAGGAGATATAAATTGAAGGTAAAATAAAGCATTAGAAATTGATGTTTTCATTGCCAGTATTCATCCAAAACGTGTCTTCTATATGCAAAATAACTCTACTAGTTTCAAGGCGAATTTCCAAAATCAGACTCAAATAGTTGACATTGATACTGTTTGAGAAATATCAAGAGTTGTTTTTGTTGCCATACATAATTATCATTGAAGATTATTATTGCCATTTGAGAAGGTTATGTAATCTGTACTTTATTTTCACTAAATTACAAAACTGCATTCAATATTGTTTAGCTAAATAAACACAACATTCTAAGGAAAAAGTTGTATACTAAAAACTAAAGTTTGACAATTTCTTCAAGCATCCACAGACTTCACATGTCAAATTCCCAATTAATTTCTGACATGGATATGTCAGTTTCACATGAAAGAAACTCACATTCAAGACACAGATTTGGGGAAGTTATCTCTCAGCAACTGTATTTTGATTTATCATTGCTTACATAAAACTGTGAGCGCTAGGACAGCCCAGAGATAAGTAAACATGTCACGTGAGATGGTGATAACAAGCCATATCACATGCTGACTAGAAGGAAATTCGCCCCAGCTACAATATTTTTAAAAGCCCATATTCCGTTACATAGAGAGATGCAGCGTTATTTAGTTCATGCTGTTCTCCTCCCCAATAATAATAAAACTTGGCACATTTCTTTTTATGTGCTGATGATTCATAATGAATTAAAAACTATCTCTAGAATATATATTTGACACTAAAGATAATAATAATGATGTACTTTAAAAAGTATATTACTCCAAACATGCTTGTTCTCAATGGCACCAACATTGTACCTGTGTGGTCCTATTATTTAGCATTCTCATCTTCCTGGAGATCAAACAATCTAATCTGTGGTTAAGCTTTCCAAAAATATCAAATTTGGTCGATGTATGTTATCGCTAGTATGTAATGCTGTATGTTCTCCATATCACCATGTGAGAAAAAAATCTTTTAAAATCTGTTCTGTTCTGAAACAAAATTCTGTTCTGTTCTGTTCTGTTCTGTTCTGGTTTCCAGTTTTAGACATTCACCATTCTACCTTGTATGAATTCTCTACTGGGTGAACTAGGAGCATGTTCCGACTGTCATTTACATGTTGACATCACAAGTTATTTCCTCTGCCTTGGAGTCGACAGGTTTTAATCATAGATACTCTCATGTTTCTAAGTCAAAACAACATCTTGAGCCCCATCGATGTACTAGCCAGGCACAAACCTACTCTAACTCCAACCTCATCAATCACTCTGCTATGCATGGGACCAATTACCCCATAAGCATCATTATATTAAAAATTGCAATATTAATATTAGAGTATAATAATCTGCTACACTCCATACACTATGTATGCACAGAGCACGAACTTTTATAACACTGATATACTACCGCAGTCCCTAGCAGAGATTACATACAACTCAAAGAATAAGCATCAGCATTTACAAGCTTTTCAATGATTTAATGTTTACAACAGTAATAAGTTTATTTGCGTTTGTGGAGATATCCACCCATAACTAGACACCTGCTGATAATTCACTCAATTAACAACATCCAACCTCCACTTGCTAAACACTTATCCTCTCAAATAAACGTTCCCAGTCTAAACAAATTGTGGCAGGTATTCTTCGAGTTGCAGGTCCCGTCAGCGCAGTAAAGACATACCTCTTGCACAGATTGTTGATAAGTGTGTTTTCTAAACACCGCAACCTCTCTATCTCGTGTATCGCTCAAAAAAACATGCACTGTTGGAATTACATAGATTGTAGGCACAATATTTCTCTTGACTGTGTAAAAACGTGTGAGAGAATGGAGGCTATTTCCTATTCACAGAGAGAAGACACAAATATTATTGATATACACGATACCACATATCAGAAAGGCTTAATCAGTGATCATGTTTACGATCGCAGGAAATTGATTTCTTCGGCTATATTATTTTTCTTCCAGATTTGCAAGAAACTGAACAAAATACCTGTATTAACCCTTTCCATGTTGGGTTAAATACAGACACTGCTCTTTAGGGCATCTCTGGTCGACCAATGGCATGGATAGAGTTAAATGAGAAACCCAATTATTCCGACCGTATCATGTAGTTATACCAGAAACACGTCTCCACATTAAAACAATTTCCTCTACACATCCATTCTCCGCATGCTTTGGAAATTAGAAATCTCCAGGGAGATAGCAAGTGGTATGAACAGCTGTGTGTGGAATAACCCAGTGTGTCTGATTTCTGTGAAATATATCCTCATGGTATTGAAACTACTGTCTATTTGCAGAGCATATGTCAACAAACAGCTGTCATGGACATACTGCAGGATGTGTAAAGTCTTACAGGAGTGGTATATCTGCACGTTCTTGGTTAAAGACAATTCTAACACGAAGTTTGTCACTAGCACAATGAAGATAATAAATAATATAGTGCTCGAAAAATTAAGAAAATAATAAGGGGGTCATTCTCCATGGGCCCAATGTTAATGGCTGTCAAATCTGTAATTTTCAGGGGGTCACACAGATACCTTTAACATTGCAGATTTTTAAATGACTCCTGCTGTAATAGGCAAAAACACTGCTCATTAGGGCATGAACGGTTGCCTTCAGCAGGGAGAGGGTTCATTTGCGGCTATGTCATAACTAATGTGCCAATGTTAGAATTATCATCAGAACATCTCTGTAATAGTCAAATGTGTTTTATCCAATTCCTGGAAATTTTAATATATTCACGATTATGAGATGCATAACTGATGGCACAGTGGGAAGTTACACACCTTGCTTGGCTGTTTGGGTTTGGGTTTGACACTGATAAAGACATCAAGCTGCTCAGTGAGTTGTTGTACCCGGCCTGGAATGAAACAAGTTGTCATAGATAACAATCTACACACCTATTACATAATGAGAGTCACAGTAAAAAGTAGTCACAAGTCACAGAGAGGCAGTCACAGAATCACAGTCCAAGAGTTTAACGTCGCAGAGGGAATCTTTCACCCATTTGCAACGAACAGTCTAGAGTGTTACGGTAACAGTGTCACAAGTCAGAGAAAGTCACAGTCAAAGAGAGCCATAGAATGTCATATAAAATAGAATTAATAAATTTTGGCATTACATTTATCCTAGGCAGATATTATCATTTTTAGATGTATTTATAGTACATAGCATGTCCATTGATAGGCATGAAACCCTACTGCTCTAGAACTCAACAAACAAGTCCTGACAACTATCAAGATTTCCTGGTGATATGTTTAATTCTTGTATGTGTATATTGAAATCGCTGAGACGAAAAATTGCAAAAATAATCTGTGATAATCACAAAATCAGTCTGGTCTACCACACACATTCGTCGTATGGATACAAAATCTAAGTTGCATCAAGTACATGTATATCTCCTACAACGCAATGCGAAGTGAAGTGAATGTGCCACAATTCCTCCAGTCATAAATATCGGGTTGCCAGCTAATTGCTCAAGTTAGACATGTCATACTTTCAATACCAGAACTACGAGCCCACAAAGAATTCTTTGTCCTGTGTGGGACATTAATCTTTTCACTATAACTAACCCACGTTTTGACAAGGTCAAACAGAAGCACACTATAAAAACAACTATAACAAAACAAGATCTCAGATACTTGTCTAACTGATGTGCGATCAAGTTTGTACTTTAGACACGGTCTTAACATGTAATGATGTTACTCCATTTTGTAACTGGAAAAAAATATATGTGAAAGACTGAACTTTTTTTAACATGTTCAGTCCCAATTTAAATCATGTGGTACAACTAACAACGTTCCAATATGCCAAGAAGATTGCATGCAGATGGTGATCTAAGAACATAATATTGCAAGTTGCGTGACAAATGGATACCATACATAATTAAGCTTATTTTAAGTCAACAAGTAGTCATGTCAATTCTAAATTATTTTCTTCAAGACAGCATGATAACATGGTGAACTGCAAGTATCCAGGGTTTGTATTCCAAGCTTCTCAGATAAGATTGAGCCTCACAAATGCTTAGTTATTCCATTAATCTCAATTAAACCTGCATTATATATTTTACAAGGTTACATTGTAATTACATCAACAGGTCAGAGGTTACGATTCTAGTCTGCGGTACGACAAGATATCTGGCCTAATTGGGCTCTTCTGTTGAAATTGAGATGCAGAAGTTTTATTTATTGTTTGTCTGGACAATATATCCTTATCAACAATTAATGTAATGAACGGCCACTCAGGTGTAGGAATTTACTCATCAGAATTATCTCAAGAATGGGAATTATCTCAAGAGTTTAAGCATAATCTTCAGAATAAGAATTAAAAGGGCCAATGTTAACTGAATTATCTCGAGAGTCAAATTGGATAGTGTCAACAGAATCAAGTATATTTTAGTGTTTGTTAAGCAATCTTATTAAGGAGCATATAGACTGACCTTGTTCTAAGTCGATGTCTTCTTTCACATCAAACATTAAAACAAGTGGGAGACAACCCTGCAATACAAAAATGAAGATTTCCATGTATGCATAGACTGATTGATTCATCGCTTAACATCACTCAGGGAATATTACACCTAAGTAATGCTTTCATAAATATAATGTATCTTATAAAATTATAGCTAAATACATTCACTTAATATTGTTAAAATATATTTAACCCTCTCCATGCTACAGACAATCAGAGATGTCCTAAAGAGCAGTGCATGTGCTTAATCCAGCATGGAGAGGGTCAAAGGAAATAAAAGATTAAATGGAATTAATTGACTTCAATTTGGAGACGATGTTTCAAATGATATTATAAAAATTTATAAAAATAAAAAATAAAAATAACAAATTAATTGTTTTACATGGAATTAATTGATTTCAATTTGGAGAAGATGTTTCAAATGATGTTATCAAAATTTATAAAAAATAAATAAAATATAATAAAATAACAAATTAATTGCCTGTTTTTGGCAATGATTATAGTTAGTTACGCCCAGGATAAGTAAAGGTGCCTTACAATGAGTTGTTGTCGTGCTAGGAACACACTCTCTATTGTCCCCGTGATGTACACGGTTCCTTTTCGTTGTGGGGTGGCGGTGTTGGGGTCGGGGAAGTGGATGCTGGCACCGGTGCGCTGCATGATCTGTTTGATGTTGACGCCGCCGCGGCCGATGATGAACAGATGATGCTGCGGTGCAATCTCCAGCTGCATGCTGACTGCTATCGTGTTCTGTAACAGCATGGATCACTTCTGTGAAACCCTGGCTTTTGGTGCAGTACCGTATTTTAATGTTCAGTGCATGTTCCATAGAACGATCATAGCGCTATGAGCGTCATAACTCTATGTCGACGTATAGGATTATGGCTCTCATATAAAATTGTTCTGTGGAACTGGGTATCGTTTCTCGAAGCTCTCTTAGCCGCTAATACCCAGGGCTCCAGATCTTCAGACAATCAATCTTCATGATGAATAAATTTTATATTGAACGAAATCAAGATTTTACGAAAAGATTCAAAACATGGAGAACTTACGCATCCTGTAAATTGTTCCATGAGTTTGGTCGTAGCTTCTTTGACGGACTTTGCGTTGTTGACGGAGCCGCGGACAATGACGGTGGTGACGTACATGCGCGGCCGTTGTTTGAGGCTGACCTGCACATTGTACACCTGCTGTAGAGATTGGATGGTCGGCGACGATGCGTCGGGGATTGGGTGCAGGATTCCCGTCACCGGCAGCTCAAACATGAACACCAACGGCAGGAGCTCCTAGAAGCAGAAATATAGCAGGAAGTGAGCAGTGTTTTACTGGATAATAATAATAATAATAATAATAATAATAATTATTAATAATAATAATAATGTCTGCATTTATATTGTGCAGCAATCACACAAGATATGCTCTGCGCACATGTCTCAGATTAAGATGGTGAATGCTTTCTTGAAAAGATAATTTTTTATTTTATTTTGTTCTTAAATATGTCCTATGGATACATTGAATTGCCTCTGTCCATAGTCATTGTGAGGATCTCTCCACTGTGGGCTTTTCTGGACTTGACAAAGATACTAGAAGATACTAATTCATTTACTATAACCTCAAACCCAGACGTTCCTTAACTCTCTTCATGCTGGAGGCAACCGGAGATGCCCTACAAGAGCAGTCTCCATGCCTAATCCAGCAAGCAGAGAGTTAAACATGCACCACTTGTCCTAAGCAATTTCTGCCACTCGACACCATTTTTGTCTCATGTCAAGATGAATATAATTAATATGGTTAGTAATCCTAGTCCTATTTAGGCCATTTATTTTTTATTAGTTGGTTTACAAAATTTTTGGTTTCATATTGCATGTAGGCGGTAGGGAAAAAAA
>JAVCKZ010063590.1:0-14988 GCA_034780755.1 Lepetodrilus elevatus
CTCCTGAACAGGCCTCTGCATTGCCACTCTATAGACAGTGCATCCTATCAATATCGCATCAGAAATGTAACTTTCGCAAACATTGATGCCGGCCTCCCTTGCCGTGTCCATTGCATTATTGTCTACATATCCACAGCAGGCATCGTCGCCGGCAATCATCTGTTGATTCCTATTTTTACGTTTCCCCAGACACGGTATCTCAGAAACTACGTAACAGCAACATCTTCACGATAGCCAAGCGGAACGTGGAAGGGCAGGACATGTTGTACCAGTCTCTCAAGCTCAGCAATGGAATCAAGGTGTTGGCCGAGCTCAAAATACAACCAGGGAACCCCTCCTTTATGGTTAGTGTTATTTTTATGCATCTGTCCATGTGCTGCTCAATGGGTATTCATTATTATTATTATTATTATTCATTATTATTATTAGTATACACTAGTGACATCAATTTGAACATCTCCAGGCCCAGAGAGTATGAAACTTTTCTGAGTACAGTTTCATGCTCAACTCATGGTTTTGTTCACAAACTCCTATATAAAATTGTAGCTTGAGCACAAAATCTTACTCAAAAAGTATCGTATCCGGCCCTGGTTCAATACTTGTATATATATTAGATCTATTTAAAATTGTTTTTTTTGCGGTGTATTTTCTTTGTGTGTGATCGTCGCCTATGGGTGAGATATTCCCACCACGACGTTAAACATTAATTCAATCAATCAATCTTTGTGTGAAAAAGCTTTAAATATTTGTTTGTACAAACATAATTTATAAACACCACACATTTTAAACAAAACACATATTTGTATCATAGTTAAGTCCAGTGAGAATAAAGCCATCTTTCCTTATCATTGCCATGTTATATTCAGTTATTGTTCTTTGCAATTTTACTTGTTTTAACATTTATATTGCAACATTATTTTTATTCACTGATCAACCATTTCCGTTTCTCAGAAATAAGAACAAACTGATTCTTTTCCCTTTTCTTTGATGCATTGTATTGTTTGTCTTATTTCAGTTGTCATTGAAGTGCAGGGCAACAGACATCTATGGCGGAGTGCAACAGTCCTACGATGTCATCCTTCACAACTGAGAAGATCACACTTCACATAGGATATGAGACATTGCTAATGTGTTGTGAGATGTAGAGAACTTTCAGATGGACCCCAGATATGTCAGCGATGGAGGAAAACTGCCGTTGTTTGGTCAAAATTTCCGTATTTATTAATTCCACATAGTGCTTACAAATCTATGTTGTCTGTATTGTCTAGGTAACATGTAGACAGTACGATATTAACGACGTGTAGCCGGGTATGTTTGCGTTATAATGAAAACGCTTTCCAATATCAATTTAAATGTCAAATTAGTGATGAATTTAATTTCAGGAGAGCAACTGTCAATTATTCAGAATGCTACCAGACCTGTATGTACTCAATATTATTTACAAATATTTGGGGGAAATAACCTTTATTTAAGAATGTGGCAATGATGATGTGTACATGTTAATATTCCGATATGACATGGATGTTTCAGAGATGGATGTTTTCACTCCAAACTAAATAATTTCAGTTCGCAATACTAACCTTTCTTTATTATTGTTATTATAGCTGAAAGATGATTTTCGACAGAGAATACTAAAAATTAATGGAATACAAATAAATAATTGTGTAACTAAAACGGTTCTCTGCAGTTCTTGCAAAGCTTTTTTTTTATAGAGCAATTGTTTTAGCCAAATTGTTGTGAAGTTACTAATATTACCATTAGACATTCCAACTGGTGCAATGCTTGCTATCATGTATGTGAATTGTGCATTGCCGGCGTTATGTGTGCATTGCCCAGATGAAAGAACAAAAATTGTAAAAAAAATTGTAATGAATATTATTGGTTTCAGAACACTATTATGTTATGTATATAGTACATTAAAATAAATGTATAAACATGTTTTTTAGTTTTGTTTTGATGAATTACAGATTATTATGTCCAGTATGAAATTAATGTTGCAAGCTTTGTATATTATTGTTGCAGTTGCAGCGACTACTCAAGTGGTATCTGTAATTTTGGGTATGGTCGACATAAATTTATATCCCATGGACATCTACCATGATTTCTTACATATAATCCGCAGACTTCGACTGACGATCTGAACAAAATCTCTTGGCTTTCAGTTGGACTTTAAATAAACCCAACATTTATTCATTTTGTCCTGAATGTCGAGTTGAGAAGCATGCTTGTGTGGATACTGCGACGTGTAGGTAAAACACTAAAATTTAATACATTCCAAGTTCTCACATAAATGTCTAGAGCTTGTGAAATTGACATGGTAAACGTTAAATGTGCTAAACATTGTTCTAGTAGAGATCCAGCTGTCCATCAACCATGACATTGGATATACATACCGGTATGTTGATGGTTATCCCATATCTTCATCGCAAAATGATAATCGCCCAACAAGAATAACAGTAGTAATCGTACAAATTATAGATTTTTATTATCCTGAGGGAACTTTGATGTACACTCAAAAGTTCAAAGCAAGATGGATTGTATATAATAAATAAGACCGAACATGTACAAAATATAAAGCTGGCAGCTCCAAAAGCACTTAACCTTCTCCCTGCTGGATTTGGCAAAATAACTACTAATTATGGCATCTCTGGTTGCCTTCAGCAGGGAGAAGGTTAAAACGGATACATGGAAACCAATATTTTACCAAAACATTATTTTCCTGAGCATAATAAATAACTTTGTACAGTAATACAATGCAACTGTAAATATGACAGTAATAAATTAGTACAGACTGGTAATTACAAGACAACCACTGTAAACATTTTACACAGGATTTTCAATACACATATAAATCATTAATATTACATTGGACCAGAATATAGTGTGCTTGTATTGGTAAAAATATTCCACATTTCACACATTAATACATCTGAAAAGGGAGACGACTTAATACTGCAATTTTCTGATTTTACCATGAATTGTTCGATGAGGTACATCCATAGATCATCAAGAACAGGTAGATCAAAGACCCAAATGGTACAATGTTATGTATGAAAGGGGAGATCATTCTCAACAGCTACCTGAGTTTACCATGACGAAGGAAACAAGATCTCCAAGATTAATGACCTTGACTTGCACACGTATCCCTGCCATTGTATAGTTGGGTGTTTTCGTATGATTGAATTAGGGATTTTCGTCACAGCAGTCATATTTCACCCATGTGCGACGAAGAGCCGACCACAAACTAATCAGTGTTTCCTTCTCGTAGTTCTTTGAATACATTCATGAAGATATGTAACTACAGTAGACCTCGCATATGACAGACTATTTGGGACGGACTATTTTTGTACGTTATATGCAAAGTCTATTATACGCATATGCCGCAATTAGCGTTAGACTGGACCGGGACTTCAGATTCAGTCTGTTATATGCAAGTATCCGGTTTATGCGAGGCTGGTATATGCGAGATCTACTGTATTCTAGTCAAATCTAGAGATGTCCCTCCCAAAGATAAGAGTCTTACTCCAGTCCATTGGAACCTGCATCCTCAATCGCCAGCTACCGAGACGTGTCAAGTACGCCGACCTCCATAGAAGCCATGAGTAGAAACCTGGAGAAAATAGAATGAACGCATTAAATGGTGACCTAGTGATGAAAATGGCAGCTTGGGTTGCATACCCTCCAGGGCACTGAGAAGAAATACTGTGTGCACACTGATCTATTGACCGGGGGTATTGATATAATGCTTTAGGGATAAAATAAAATAAGTCCATTTGTAACGACATTCCATTCACTCTGTGACTGCTCATAGCGATACAAAAACACAACATGATTATTGATAGTAGTTTGTGAATAGATGGGTTTTTTTAGGCCTGATTTTGTGTCTATGGGCTAGATCTAACACAGGATAAAAGTCCATTTCCATTATTATTAAATGTTTTGAATGTGACACAAATAAAGTGACATGTGACAAACGTCATGACTTGCCTTGCATCCTGATTCCCGGAGCGTCGGTGAGAGCCTTGTAGCCTCCGATGTAAGCCAACATTCCCATGCTGCTGAACTTGAACGGTTCGACATCCTCGTGACTCTGCTTATTGAGGAGGTCCGCCACGTATCTGCCTTCTCTCTCTGCCACCTGGACGTCGCAGATAGACAAACACTTACAGTAACGCTCAAGGAAATTCCAATGTAGAGGCAATTGCAGAAGCCTCGTGGAAATGGTCCATTTAACCCTCTCCATGCTGAAGGCAACCAGAGATGCCATGAAGAGCAGTGGCCATGTCTAATTGAGCAGGGAGAAGGTTAAATACAAAAATTAATGGTATTTGAGCATATACGTTACTTTACGAATAACCCTGGGTAGATATTGTTTTGAATACGATACTTTTCAAAAAGTTACTGTATTCCAAGACAATGGGAAAATACCTGGGCAGTACAAGGCAAAGACAGGTCCTCTATATCTGCACAGTCGCCAACTGAGAATATGTTGCTTGAGGCTGATCCCGATTCATTTAGGACCCGCAGATGACGATCTGTTAGTATCTGTAAAAATATGATAATCTGTCAGTACAGTCTGTAAATATGATAATCTGTCAGTACAGTCTGTAAATATGATAATCTGTCAGTACAGTCTGTAAATATGATAATCTTTCAGTAGTCTGTAAATATGATAATCTGACAAAATCTATGGCATCAAAGTAACATATCTAGACCACTCAGACTACACAGCGCATAAAACTTCGACCACATTAATTTTGACATACACCTAGAGCTAAGAAGACTATCAGATATAAAGGAGCATGTCGTGCTAGATGAAGGCATACCTGTCCCCGAGTGTTTTTCTTCAGTGTGAGTTTCTTGGTGAAGTCTCTGGGAGCGAGACCAGTGCTCCACACGACCAGGCCACACGGCAACACGCGGCCGTCAGTCAGCGTCACCTGGTCCTCCTTCACATCTGTACCACACACAACATCGTCAGACCAACATGACGACTTTCATACTGCTGTATTCACAATCCCTCACCAATACTGTCCAACCCTTTGCAACACTTCCTCATCCCTCCGAGTACTTCCTAATCGTTTCTTAGTCCTTCCCAATCGCTCAACAGTATTTTCCAATCCTTTCCATGTACTTCCCAATCCATCCCCAGTACTAGCCAATCCCTCTTTAGTACAGCCCACAATGTCTCCTCCTGAATGTTCCTCGCTAGTACTCCCAATCACTCGCTAGTACTCCCAATCACTCGCTAGTACTCCTAATCACTTGCTAGTACTCCCAATCACTCATTAGTACTTCCAATCACTCATTACTACTCCCAATCACTCGCTAGTACTCCCAATCACTCGCTAGTACTCCCAATCACTCGCTAGTACTCCCAATCACTCGCTAGTACGGTACTCCCAATCACTCGCTAGTACTTCCAATCACTTGCTAGTACTCCCAATCACTCGCTAGTATTACCAATCACTCACTAGTACTTCCAATCACTCACTAGTACTTCCAATCACTCATTAGTACTTCCAATCACTCATTACTACTCCCAAGCACTCGCTAGTATTCCCAATCCCTTCCCAGTCACCACAGCGACTCACCTACTACTGACGATTGGATCAAATCAAAGTGATCCCTGTTGTTGATCTTCTTGGTGGCATATCGACGCAGTCGCTCGTCAAACGAAGCCAGGATCTGATTGGATTCAATCAGCGTCACGTGAACCAGTTGCTGCTGTTGCTTGTAAAGTCGCATCACATCCTGTATTTGATGAAATAAAAATGTCATTAAAAATGTTCGAAAAAAGGACATGGTTAAAAAAGGACATACTTATCATTAGCTTATTCAGGACTCCAGGGCCGGTATTCATAAAGGGGCTTAAGTCAGTTTTTGATCTCTTTGACTGGAATTTGTATGCTGATTAGGCTAGGAAAAGGAAGTGAGCGATGGCAAAAACTAACGATATGGCGAGCAAAATTGATTAGTGAGCGAGTGATTATAGAGTTTAACGTCACTACCCATGCACGACCCTCACCTGCTGCACAAAGTCGTACAGTTCCGCACCAAACTCTACTCCAGTAGGTCCGCCTCCCACGATGACGATATGCAGCAGTCGACGAGCCTCGCTTTCATTGATGCCAGGCTGGACAGACAGCTCAAAGTTGTTCAGGATGCGATTCCGAATTCTTCTAGCATCACCAACCTCCTGAGAAAAAACATGCATTCAATTAAATTGGATTATTAAGCATGAAACTGTGAATATTGTATTTTTTTTTGCGTGTAAATTTAATTATTTATTGATTATTACCTATATTCTGTCTTTCTTTCCTTCGTTATGCCGGTAGTTCTTTATATATTTATTTGTATTTATTTATCTATATCTTTATATATTTATTTGTATTTATTTATCTATATACTTATATCCATTTACTTTTATTTATTTATTTTAGGCATCTATTTTTGTATTCATTTACACCGAATACATATTTTTATGTATTTATTTATTTATTATTTATGTTAAAAGATCAAAGAACCTGCAAATATTATTATTCTATTTAATTTTTAGGCGATGTCTTAAACATATTTCCAAATGACGCCCTCCGCAACATCCATTAACTGTGGAATGACACATTACGGTTACAGATAGGCCTACTCATACTCACCAAGCGCCGGACATACACACCTTCAGATAGAAAGCATGCTGCTCCACCCCAGGAACATTGAAGGTGTTACTCAGAGCGCCGACTCCGATCACAAGCTTGTCAAAGTTCAGGGTATAGTGTAAACTGGGCTTCAGTGAACTTTGGCAGTGGACGGCATTGTTGTCGACGTCAAGGTCGGTGGCACGAGACAGATGGAAGTGTCTCGACTCGCGGAACTCAGTATTCCGGATCGGTTCTATTATGGATCTGAAAAGTAAAGTAAAAGAAAAGTAAAAGTTTATTATAATTATATTGAAATATTGAAGAGTAAAATCTGGAAAGTTTAGCTCAACCGAGGTGAATATGAATATACCGTTAATGGTCAATATGGATGGAGGATCGAATATACAATTCATAAAAAGTAGTTTAAAATAATTTATTACTATTATTACTATTATTATTATTATTTAGGTATACATAATTTAACGGCAATACATGTATTCTATGGTAGCTCAAAATGAACATTTGTTACACAACATTGAGTTTAACATTGCCATTATCATAACAATATTCATTATGATTAAAGAGACTGATTAAGCTATAAGTGGCTGCGGAATCGAGAACCTATACCTGAAATCCAGCGGAATCTAGAACAAATACCTGAATTCCAGCGGAATTTAGAACAAATACCTGAAATCCAGCGGAATCTAGAACAAATACCTGTATTCCAGCGGAATCTAGAACAAATACCTGAATTCCAGCGTGCCCACTGTGGTGCTCGCGAGGAGCGGAGTAAACAGGAAGTGGTTCCTAGGGCTGACCACAACGACATCATACAACTTCTTGTCGATGCTCTTCAAAACGCTATAGCTGCCCCAGCCCGTTCCAAGAATCACCAACTTCTCGCGCCCACTCCCAGAGTCCTGATGAACACACCTTCCGAACTTCACGAATCTCAGAGGTCGGAGTAGCTTTGAAATTTGAGCAAACATCTTGCAGGTGTAGAACTTTCGACATTTGTTCCGGAGGTAAATTGTATACACTGACTAGGTTCTGATTATCCCGATTTCAAAGAGGCTAATGTCAAATGGCAACTCTTCTTCATTATTATCGTCATGTTAATATAAAAATGTAAATACTATCTCTGGACACCGATGAACGTTGCAAGCATTGATATATTAACACTGTGGTTTACAGCTTTATTCAACTTGCCATTTCTCTTTCCCCACCTGGAAGAAAGAATTCAAACGTTACTCTTTTTGTTTCCATTTTCAAACCTTAGAAGCTTAGCTGTGAAATCCTTCTTGAAATATCTCATTAAATTTTACGAATTTAACCACAAAAATCTAAGTATATTGTATCAAACAGGTTTATCTTCTGAAGATGTCGAGGACGTAATATTTGAAGGTTCTTCTGTAGGTTCTGAATGCTTGGTTTTACGTTTCTTCTTCTCAGGAGGTGCATTAGGATTGTCTCCCTTATAGAAGTCTTGCAGTAAACTGACGGCTTTGTCTGCCATGACGCCCGATATACACGCAAACTTTGGTCCGAGAGTCGGGAGATCGGCACTGGCGACGTCCTTAACAGATTCACATCCTCCAAATCTCTCGTTGGCACATCCAAACACAACTAGTGGAACGTTCATCTGTCTCAGCGCCCCAGCACACATGATGCATGGCTCCACCGTCACATACAACACTATCTCTGAGAAGACTTTGTCACGCGACCTGTCAGTCGTTTTGCACCATTCAATCACACGTTCGATGGCCACTATTTCGGCATGGCGAGTGGCATTTTTTGTTTCGTTGACCTCGTTTCTGCCCGTTGAGATGATCTGGTTCTGGTATACCATGATGCATCCTACAGGAACTTCTCTGTTCTCAAAGGCGTTGCAAGCTAGATCTATCGCTCGACCCATCCAGTGAGTGTGATCAGTGGAATGTGACATTTTGTGTGCTTCGTTTGTGTCTGGTGCTGAAATGTGAGCATGGATTTGTAAAATAAATTCAGATTCACATATCCATGCTATTCATGGTAACCAATAACATGTGGTATATGCTGTATGTTGAAAAAGCTAGAATATTTTGAATGATCCATGTGTGCATGCTTGTGGTGCAAGTCTATGGACTAGTAACAGTAAACACTATTATTTACATTGTAAATTACAACTTAGTTGTCAGATGAAATAAACTGTAACTAACACTTATTTTGAAATAAAACATCAACCTAGAACGGCCCACATTCTTTTATATTCTTAATTATTTGACTGCAAGCTCATGAAGCTGGAAACCGTGCAAGCCAAGCAAAGTTCTTCCATCACTGTTTAGGCTTACTTAAAATAGGTACAGTCTAATTATCAAAATATAGAGAAGCGAAAACGCAAAATAGAACCAGTTTATCACGTTGACTGGTTCGTAGAAATTCGTGGATCTCCGCCAGCTGACGGAAACCTGACGGAAGTAGCCGAAGTGCAAAGCAGACAGAAGATGTGACGTCATTGAAAGTACCACCGTACATTTCATGACGTTTACACAAAGGTCTACGGAGGGAAGAGCAAATTTACGTATCGGCAACACGGAAAATACATTTTATTAAAAGTATCTGGATCTGTCATACCGCTGGTCACTCGAGCATGAATCCACTTACTTTCGTTGTAAGTTTAGGTTGCATTTGGGGTTGTTGTCCACATTTGTCAGCGCCATTTTGGTTGCTTTTGCCACGGGTGTCTACGAAAAATCATTTAAACTGTTTAAAATTCCTAAAAGAAAACTCGATCACGTGTGCTGCTATATTTTATTACCATGTTTTAATCTTATGAATTTTAGAGATTATTATAGACACGGTATTCTACACATATGATGTCTTTTCAGGCTTCTACATCTGTGCAGTCATTACAAATCAATATTTATCGAGATGCAAATCAAACGTTTTCGAATGAAATATGACGAGTGTTCATTGTTATAGTCTACGCTAGTATTGTCACAAATAAAGTACGCTGTGCTGAGTGAAAGGAATTATTCATACATGTCTCGCACAAGCAGGATGGCGACAAAGACAACACTTAGACAGCTGTTAGATGTGGTGATCACTGTACTTTCTCTGTGTGGTCTGCACTGCCTCGCCTGCGAGTGCAGACAGCACATTTTCTGAACAGTGTACAAGTCTGGCATTCCATTGACAACATTGTCTGTCCAGAGTCCTCCGAACACTACTGTCATGCTCCAGATAATAGTCATGTCAGTGTGTGTATGGTTGCAAAATTTGTTGTTATTTCTCGTTACTACAAGACCATTTATTAGTACTTGTGCAGCAATCTCATTTGATAATTTCACATTTTCTGTCGCGCTAAGGTTGGCTTACTTCCGTCCACAAAGATGCATGCACACATATACAGGCATGCAACTTTCCACAGCTGTTATCTCGGTAAATAGTTTATGGAATATAAATAAAAACTGCAAAGATTCCTTATTTTATACTTTAAAATATTCAGTCCTGCAGCGACGTTAAACTCCATATTCATTCATTGATTCATTCATTCTTGAAAGTGTCTCAAATCCCTAAAACACACATATACAGTTATTACACAAATACACAGAAAAATATATATCTATATGAACATGAATGTATTTTTAATTTTGTAATTTCCTGATTCTGCAGACACACCCCAGTGTGCGGATCAAGGGCACAGAGAACAACTACTCCCCAGGCGTGTGTCAGGACCACACGTGTACCAACAAGAGCGCCCACATGCACTGTCCCTTCTGTGTCCGGTCAGAGTCCTATCAAGACCCAGTCATTCTCAAGGCACACTACAGAGTCAAACATGTCGACAAGGGCATCGAATTTGCAGGTAAGTTCTTCTCCAGGTAAAAATTAACCCTCTCCCTGCTGGATGAGACTCAAACACTGCTCATTATGGCATCTCAAGTTGCCTCGAGCATGGAGAGAGGTAAAGCATCTTTGCAATACATAAATGATGCCCAGCTTGTATAAACAGACTACGGTATATTAAGATATACTATTTCCCAGGGTTGAAGGTGTTGCGGTGCTGCGACCACTGTGACATAGTCGGCGTCATCAAGGGAGAGAAGCGGTTCAAGGGAGCTCATTGGCACTGCTACAAGTGTAGGAATGGATTCAACAGAAGAGACGAAGCTATCAAACATTACAAGACTCACTTCAGGAATCCGCAGACAACCTTCCAGATACAGATTGCTCAAGTATGTCGCGTCATTAAACTGCTTCTAGATAAATATGTTTGCGTCAGTTCTGGAACTTCTCGTGACCAAGATCTTCTGTCAGGTTATAATAATAAGAGTAGAATAGAATGATCATAATTTTAGGATGAGACAGGGCTCTACATTAACTTTTTGAGGCACCTGTCCTGTTGGACATATAACTACTGTGAAAAGGGCTTGTTAATCCTGTCCCGGGCAGGTGGACAATCCTTACTGTCGAGCCCTGTGAGAGGAAGAAATGTGGGTGTGGTTAAAGGTGGACTCACATGGGTTGATCAGTTGAACTAGAACTATTTCGTTTACAAATATTGAAACATTATTTTTTTAAATAATATAGTTTTGAGTATTGTATGAATGGACATGATATTATTATTATGTCAGGAGGTGAACCAGCTGACCAATGCCAGCCAGAGTATTACTGTGGTGGATCAGGACATCATTCACCCGGCACTGACACAAGCCGCCTGCCTGGCCACCACCGACCAGAGTAAGCAGGATAACATGTACAATAAATGATCAGCATTACACATACTACATACTGTAAATCATAAAATGTTGGCGAACATAAAACTTTAGCGAGGTTAGCGAATCGCTTATAGACGTTACACTTTCAATCGCTAATGTTTTTCAGTATTTGTTACTCGTGTGTCAGGGCAATTTGCAAAGGCACCTTATGTGCCATATGTTAAAAAATAGGTTGCCCACTGTGCAGTTTAACATGTCCATGTGCGGCTGGCATATGTTAGACTAGAGCTCTAATGTTGATGTATCTTTGACTAACAGTCCTAACGGCTAATGGGATATGTAAAGCCTCCGACGGAACTCTCCAGGTGTCCATAGCCGCCAACGAGACGATCAACACTGCCGACGGACAAACCATAATGATCATCTCCGAGGAACAACTGGACGCTGCGCAAATAGAAAACTCGTTTGGAACGCAAATAATATCCACTGAGGTACTACAGATTATGTGATTAGATTTTCCTAGTATTCTATTCAACCATTATGATATTATTAAATGTTAATCGTCACGTATGGGTGAAAGATTCCCGCTCTGATGTAAAACAATAGCTCACTCACTCGCGAATTTAACCGTTCCTGAATAGTCGATGAATAAAACTACATTATTTTAAAATATTGTCTTTCGGCTTTGACAAATCAGGAATGAAGAGCATGACCGACTTTACATATTTTGATTTGGCGTGTCTCGTGATCGTGTCTCCTATTGTGTTATATATTATGCATAAGACGAGCATTGTGTGCCCAGTTTGGGACTGATCCAACCATGCTAAATAATAATAAAAACTGACAAGTAAGTTTGAAGGATACTACCAAGATACATAGACAGTTGTATAAAAGAATAATATGGCTATATGTGAAACAATTAAATAATTTTCCGTGATCTAGCCAGTTCCTCATATAACTATGCTTGTGTTGAGGACGTGGGTTACCGGTAGTCAGTTCTTCATGTAACTATGCTTGTGTTGAGGACGTGGGCTATCTGGACCACAAGCAGAGTCTGGAGAGGAAGTACGAGTCTGCGGAGATCCGCTGTCAGAGACTGGACGAGGAGAAGGCACAGCTGACGGCAGAGGTTGAACACTACAAAGCACAGGTTAGTGTTTGCTCTGCCCACAGCGGTAACGCTACAACAAGTTTCTGCTTGAATTGGAACAATTCCGTATTCGGGTTGGCACGCATCCTCTAATATGAGATGTTTTACTTTCTATTTCTGTTACTGGAAATTTTACTAGAGTTAAGAGTTTCATATATTATACGCGTACATAGAGAATCTCACCCGAGTGTGTTTTGATATAGTTGTTATCCTACGAGTTGATAAAAGTAATGTAAATACAAGGCTTTGCCTTGGTCTTGTCAGTACCAGCCGGTGCTCGCAGGTTTACTGCAACATTCAACACTACGGATGTTGCGGGTTTCCTCCTGCCATAAACTGACAAGTCGTGATATTAATGAAAGATTCTAGAAAGCGACTTTAAACCCCCATACAAAAACAATACTACAGCTATATTTATTTAAATTCTTGTATAAATATGTCAATACCATTCTAATACCGTATAGAGGTCTACATGTCTAATAATATTTGCTGTACTTTTAACAGCTAATAAACTGCCGAGGATTGTAAGAAATCACTCAGTCACAGCAAAATATATGCCATGTTGAAAATGGAAATTAATATAGTCAATACTTGTAAATCTATTTTCGTATTTTTGATAATTTCCGTTGAAATCTCCACGGTATGTAATTATGCACATCATTGAAGGAAGTAGCCCGACGGGTAATTCCTGAAACGGAGTGCATTACATGCCAGTAACACCCAAGTGCTGTGTGTTAACCGTCATATATCACAGCAAAAATACACAAATAAACCTTGTATACAAATAATAATATGATATTATTATTTGTATACAAGGTTTATTTGTGTATATGTATATACTTAAGTAAGTAAGGGATTTTACGAGCGATTCATTCAAATGTGCCTACCGTAATGAACATCTCTATAACTTTAGGTTGAACTTTCATCGGTTAGGTGGCCTAATGGACTAGAGCGCAAGAAATGCGAGAGTTCCAGAGTTCGAATCCCGGCAATTGAATATGTTTTTACAGACATGAAACAAACAGCAAACATACACTCATGCGTTATTCATTACATTTACCCCCATTAATAACGCACAGTAAATGTTATTAACACACCGACATACGTTAATAATGCATTGACAAATGTTAATAACGCATGGGTCAATGTTAGTAACACACGGAAAATGTAATAACGCACTCCTGATAATATACTCAAAGCACACATGACAGTGTATTACGAGCAAAGAAGAGACACGTGTTATAGTTGGAGCGTACACCCTGGAAGGATTTATGTATATAGGAATCGTAATTGCAGTATGGAGCTCTCGCATGAAGCCATGGCTGGAAC
The DNA here is from genome assembly GCA_034780755.1 of Lepetodrilus elevatus. Taxonomy (NCBI): domain Eukaryota; kingdom Metazoa; phylum Mollusca; class Gastropoda; order Lepetellida; family Lepetodrilidae; genus Lepetodrilus; species Lepetodrilus elevatus. The sequence continues at coordinate 13,818 of JAVCKZ010063590.1, forward strand.
TACGGTAGCTACTTTATGAGGAGTTATACTTTCAATTAAAAATAAAAATTACAATTCTATCCTTTCTCATGAATGTTAAGGCATAATATCACAGATATTTATGGTTGTTTTGGACTAGTTCTTAGCAATAACTGCAAAGTACATTCACTTGATATATACTAGTACCCGGTACCTAAAATCATGTTTGTACTTCCAAAAAGCTTTCCACCGCTGCGTGTTTGACAAATTTTCACCTGCGACTCTTAAGAGTCGGGTTTAAATCAAATACGGCCAACAGCTTCTTTATACATGATGCAAAGGGACATAACTCTGTTATTACTTTTTGGAACAGCGATGCATCAAAGACAAGATAAATAGCGGAACGCTCCCCTATATCATATAAAATATTATTTGTTTTTATAACTATCGAGTGCTGGGGGATAAGTACATTAGTAAATAAAACCTTTTGAGTGGATACATCGAGCGCAATTCGTCTCAGATCGAAATTTGTTTGTTCAATTATACATTTTTATCAACTGTGATAATGCCTTTAATATTACGGTCAAAATAGTTGCAACAAATTGAATAGATCTAATAATTTACATGCATGTATTCATTGCTATGTGGGCTATTTTCAATCACAGGAGCATGGAAAGCGGATACTGGCAGAACTCGATCAGTTCAAAACCACTAAATATTAAATTTATATTCAAAATAATACGGTAATGTTTTATATATTTTTTCCCCAATAAATGTATTTTCAAATATACGAAAATGTTGTCTGTACTCAACAACATGTGAAATTATTACTATTATACTTCGACACATTCACTCGGTTCTGTAAATATCTCCGAAGTCGACAATGTTTCCGTCACTTGTATCTATATAGATTTCCACGCGGCGCCCGTGTTTTCAATGGATGTCGAGTTGACAGATTATGAGAAGGCTCCACGTGCTTACAACTGATAGCCCAGCGGCAATTCCACTAGCCTCGGGCTAACGTGCCAGTGTTAATTTCTAACGCTGTATTGGTACCTCGTTCGTTTGAGTCCGAGGGACTGGGCAGCCGGTCTACCGTATTACGACTTTAAGTTGTTGTTGATTTGGGGTTTAACGTCACTTTCTAGAATCTTTCACTAATATCATGACTTGCATGCATATGTACTGCTTGACTAGTCTGGATTTCCACCAG
>JAVCKZ010063601.1:0-14988 GCA_034780755.1 Lepetodrilus elevatus
AGCCGGTGCTCGCAGGTTTACTGCAACATTCAGCGCTACGGATGTTGTGGGTTTCCTCCTGCCCTAAACTGACAAGTTGTGATATTAGTGAAAGATTCTAGAAAGCAACTTTAAACCCCAATTAAATTTTTTTTTTAAATAAAAAGATTATTTTCTTGATGCAGTACCAAATTTATAATGTTTTTGCTAGACCCCCTATCGGTTGTCATAAATTGCCCGCATCGTGTCTAAAGATTTCTAACACCTTGTCACGGTGACAGGCCGAGATATTGATCCAAGCTGACATCAATGCAATGCTTCCTGCAGTTAAATGTTTGACTAGCTTGTTGGTATACTTGAAAATAAATAAATTAGAAGATTTTCAGCTTTGGGATCAATAAACGCAATATAACCACTGGTGGTAAAGTAGGCAGGTTGCGTAAGCACTTCAGGCTACATCTACAGCGGCCAATAAACAAGCAGCAGACACGCTGTGTTATGTATTTGGTCCAGACCGCAGAGGGACACCGAGCTTCAGCTGTAGAACTGTCTGACCAGGTTGGGTGCGAGGGAGGGCATTCGTAGCCAAACAGCCGGGCAGGCAGCATACGTGGATATATTGTCCTCTAAGCTCGGCTAATTGTCACGGAAAGTCCGGCGGATAGAATGGACATGAGCTGGAGTTGACCACGGGTCACATGGTACAGGTGTCTCCAGTTAGAGGGAGCAGACGTGAATCGCCTCTGGAGCAGACGTAAACCTGGTGGTGAAGCAGACGGCAATTTTTCCCAGGTAGTTTTGGAGCAGTGGTCATCTTTAGTGACACAAACCTGTGTGAGGATAATACACTTCGTACAGTTGACAGTAGGTTGCAATCTAGTTCTTCAGAATATTAGTACTTACTGTAGTGTTACAGTAACTGGTCGCGGGGACGCAACCTAGGTCTGTTACACTTTTCCCCAGGATAGTTTTGGAGCAGTGATCATCGTTAGTGACACAAACCTTTCTGCGGATACGACACTTCATACAGTTGGCAGTAGGTTGCAATCTAGTTCTTCAGGATACTAGTACTTGCTACAGTGTCACGGCGACTGGTCGCGGGGACACAACCTAGGTCTGTTACGCTTTTCCCCCAGGTAATTTTCAAGCTGTCGTCTGCCGTGACAAAAACGTTTCTGCAGACACTACACTTCATACAGTCCTTCATATAGCAGTAAGTCGTAATCCAGTTCTTCAGTACAGTGATTTGCAACAGTATTGCGCTGACTTGTCATGGCGGCACAAACATATCTACTGACAACACCATTCTTAATGTCCTTAATCTAGCATTAAGTCAAATTCTTCAGGATAGTATCTAGCAAATTACAACAGTATTGCGCTGACTTGTCATGGCAGCACAAACATCTACTGACAACACTATTCTTAATGTCCTTAATCTAGCATTAAGTCATGTTCTTCAGGATAGTATGTAGCAAATTACAAGAGTATTGCGGTATGGACACAGCCCTAGATCTGTCACAGAGTCGGGGTACAGTTACAGGACGTGAATGCATGGATTACCATACTACCTTAGTGAGGGGGGTCTGGGCTTAGTGGAGTATACACTAGCCTACACCGACCCGGAGTGGAGTGCTTCAAGTGTGCTAGACTCCTATAGTGTGTGGGAAATAGGCCTGCTCCAGAACTAAACCCTGAGCTACTTCATTGAGGTCTGTTCTACTTCTGTGGTAAGCAAAAATGTTCTTTAGTGATTTATGCATATCTGTTTCAATGTTTACCTTTGTCAGCAATGACTATGAATTGTTTCAGTTTCAATGTTTACCTTTGTCAGCAATGAATATGAATTGTGTCGGTTTCAATGTTTACAGTTGTCAGCAATGACGTTACGTTTTCTTCGTGGTCTTGTTTATTCGTAAGGTACAGTAATGTTATTACTAATATGGCGAGTGAAAGTTTTCCTTATCAGTAGTTTATGCATCTTTCCATAATGTTTACCATTTTGTCAGCAATTATCATATTTTTTGTTATGGTTTTCTTTATGATGTTCATCGTCACGTATGGATAAAGAAAAACTGACAAGTCGTGATATTAGTGAAAGATTCTAGAAAGCGACTTTAAACCCAAATACAAAAAAAATTTTTTTTTAAAAATCACTCAAATAATTACCGGTATGTTCATTTGAGGTACTCGTATGGTGAGTTGAAAGTGTCATTTGTATTAGTTGTTTATGCATATCAATATGAATTATTGTTCTTTCAATAATGTTTATTGTCGTCAACAATTTAACATTTTCTTCATGGTCTTGTTTATATTGAAATCATAATAGTCTTGTTTGTATTGAAATTGTAATGGTTTTGTTTGTATTGAAATTGTAATGGTTTTGTTTATATTGAAATTGTAATGGTTTTGTTTATATTGAAATCATAATGGTCTTGTTTGTATTGAAATTGTAACAGTTCAGCTTAGTCACAATTCTAACACTTCATTCATGACAATCTCATCAAAATCTCACGCCTTATTGACAGAATATTCATTATTTCACATGTCTGGATTACGAATTCTAAAATCCAGATGGTTTCTAGGCTGCATGCTTCACAGGTGTTCCCATATTTCGGAGATGTCCTGGATATTTGAAGTACAGATTGACGAGAATCAGACCATGTCTGTACACTGGGTATCCTATTGCCAAACTGGAACATGGAGAGTAATTTGAGAGTTACGCATATAGATCGTCCAATGGCATATTACAGCCACATCTGCGGGCTAGTCAGGGAAATGTGTGATAATTAGTCGCTGGGTCTCGCTGGGTCTCGCGGCACCTTCCAGTAGCTGTAGACTCAGGAGACATGTGTCAATGATGTCCCAGGATTACGGCACGCTCGCGTAAGATTACCCAACGTGATGTCACGTTCATTAACAGAGCTCGCCGACTTTCACGTATCATTAACAGAGCTGGAAGACTTTGCACAAACTTTCACATGTTGGAGACTAGAGCCAATATTTATGATATATTACAACCAATAATTATATAATTTGCGTGTCATTAACAGAGCTGGATGACCATCACAGATTTTGAGAATAGAACCAATATTTATTATATATTACGACCAATAATTATATCATTCGCGGTTTATTGAACTTTCAACGACTCGTGGCTGATTTCGACTTTGGTAGATAATTAAATTCTGGATGCTATTCTCCTAGAAGAACACTGGTTGGTATTTGTATCACGGATGCTTTCAGGGAATTTATTATGCATTTATGGATGGTTTCGCTCGCTAATTGAAATGTTATCAAATGTGCTGGCACATTAACTCCGTAATCGAGTGATGTTAACGTGATCCTGCGTATATGGATGTCCAGCCCACATCTTCAACAGAGGATGTCAATGAATGTCGAGACCAAGAGGAACGGCAGATGTAGATACGAGATGAGTTAATTCAGCCGAGAGTCGTTACATCATCGCGGATTAGGAGATGGGAAGGAAGTTTACACATCTGTTGTCCAGAGTTTCAAATGGCCAGCTCATTCGAGATAGGAAACACTCACGGGAGGAGAAACAGCCTGGTAGTTGATAGGAAACACTCCAAGAAGAGATACGCCTACGTATTGTGTTCTACAGACTTGTCTATAGACGTAGAAGCTCCTTGTGATGAGTGGCGATAAAAAAAAACATGTTGTTTTGAATCTAGATTTGAACATACAATCTTCATACTACAATATTCGGATGTGCAACTTTTAACCCTCTCCCTGCTGGATTAGGAACAAACACTCCTCTTTAGGGCATCTCTGGTTGCCTACAGTATGGAGAGAGTTAATCTGGATGTTTGACAGAGTTTATATATTCTAAAGGTTTGTTTGAAACCCCTGTTTTAATTAACCCTTTTCCTTTCGAACACTTTAAGGCAGATTTGGTTGCCTTCAGTATAGAGAGAGTTAAAAATATTGATTGTTATGCTTTCTTGGCCCTAGGCATCATGTTTATTAATGTATGTCATTTTGATATAAATAACTCCAGATAGTTGACGGATATATTCATGCGTGTGTGTCCGTTGCGGTCTCTATGCAGGAAATTTTAAGTACGCTCTAAAACAGCTTGGAATGTCAATCAATGGAAATAGTTCAAAATATGGTGGGTTTATTTTTCGGGGTTCATAAATAAACGAGTGGGAGGGTGAGTAAACAGGGGTATAGGTAAAGTGTGTAAGTGTCATCTGTGAAGATCAAACCGAGACGTTTTGTTTTATTTCAATTATTTCAAGAATGACGCTCGACAGCAAAAACAAGTTTTCTTGCCAGGTGTGGATGTTTTTTTTTGTCTGTGCGCAAATATTTCCACGGTGTCATGCTCGGTCAACATGGTCGGTGCAGTAGATGCACCCTGGGAAGGAGGAAGCTGTCGGACACCAAGGGGAGCTGACAGTTGATACAAGGATGCGACTTAGCTCCTCACGCTGTTCGAGATGCTCGATAATTTGATAATGCAGCGAGACATTTTAGACCGGCGTGCCAGACCCGTGGTTTCGTCGTGAAAGCTCGGATAATTCCCGTCAGTAAAGTCCATGCATATAGGCATTGGATCCCGGTTTCCTATGCTGTAGATTTTCATTGGACGACGGCCGTCTTCAATTTGCTGTGAGTTTTAGCACCTGGGTGGTAAAGGAAAACTGTTTTGTTTACGTTGAAATTATATGATATTTCAATTATGTTTGTAAGTATGCTTGTTTAGTTTATCCTATGCGACGAACTAACAACTTTTGGGGATGTTATTGTTTCGAAATATTATTTATTTGTGTTCATTTAAAAAAAAAATTAACATAAATCATTTATAGTTTATGGCTGATAATTATGATAATTTAAATTGTTTTATTTCATTTAAATTTTGAGTTTGTTATTATTGTGGGTGAAAGATTCCCACAGTGACGTTTATTATTGTGGGTGAAAGATTCCCACAGCGACGTTAAACTCCATATTCACTCTATTTTGACAGGACTGGTCATGTACACGTTAGAATCCAAGAAGTGTGGATTTACTTATCCAATTGTTTTCTCTCTCAGTATATCAGGAAGTTGACAAATACTTACCAGCTTATTAAGTGATTAATCAGATTTCATGACGTAGTTTTAGTATTTAATCTCTTATCATCCGACTCTTCTGACTGTGTACTCTTCAATTTCACATACAGAGATTTAACATGCTGTACATATTTTAAATATTTAAAGCATGCTAATCTTGAAAGGTTAATTTCAAACAATTTATACATGGTTTTGAATGGACTCTGCATTCGTGATTTTTAGTCCTCATTTCGTCATACAAACTTGTAATCTTCCACCACCCTGAGAAGTGCTGTTAACGTGTCTGACACAATTGATGTAGTATGTATCGTATCTCGACCTGGTCTAGACTGATCCATTTCTGTTTGTTGAGGGCCACAATAGCTTAGTGAACAGTTAAACGTAAGTACAACAAGCCATGTATACATAGCCGGCACCTGGTTGTGGAGGCCACTCCAAGTATGAGGAATTTGAGAAGGCTTCCATGTACTTCTGTGTTGAGAATTAGTGTGGTGGCGTCAGTTCCTGAATTTAACAAATAAACGTAAATCAGTTCGAAGTATCACTGTGGTACCTCAAAAGAATGGAATTTAATTTGCTTTCAAATGAATCCAAAGAATGATAGGTTTTTAAAAAAAAAAATTATTTTTTATTTTAGCATGTAAGATAGCTGGGGTTAAACTGTAAGTACATGTATATACTGTTTGTGTATGTGTGTCAATGTTTGGGTTGATTTACTGATCTATTTGGAAGGTGTTAAACACATCTGGTCTTTATCTACAAACTACCCAACCTCGTTTATCATCCCACTCAATGCAAAGGTGTTTATGGTCGTTGATTGGTTTGCATTGGATTCATACCATGGGCATAAATATCAAGTTCAGTAGATTCTGCTTGAAAATAAGTCTCCTGCCAGAAACTGCAATCTAAGCCAGAAATAAGCAGGCGGTAATTAAATTGTTTTCCTTCTTAATCACCTGTAATTATTTTAGACATATTGCTAACAGAATCACATTACCTTCAAGGATTTATTTGGCATTTATATATTACTGTAAGTAATAAGATTAAATGTGGGGTTTTTCGGATGTATTACTATTAGCAGATTGTCTTCAGACATTAATCTAATTGTAACATGAAAGTGTGTGTGGTGGTAAATAAACAAAGCAAAAAATGCTCATATTTAATACTATTCCAGGGTTTCTCCGAATGCGCAATCCTGTGTCCCATGCACAAAAATTTCAAGTTTGGATGCACTTTATTAATAAAATATTGTTGATAAGTATATCAACATGCGTCCCCGGGACTCTCAAAAATTGAAACCTAAGTGGAACCCTGCTATTCATACTACTCCTTTTAATTCATGTCCAACCAATTATTGTAATTCAAATCTCACATCAAACAAACACATGTAAGTAAGTAACCACCCTATTAGAAGCTATGAGTTGCATAAGACGTCCAGTCTTGTGGCCAAATCAAAGTCAAAACAGGATAGTTTTCCACCTGACCTAAGGACTTAATGAATAACAATAGTCAGTTTTCTATCTTCCTTTGTAATGGCTAGAATACAAACCTTCAGTTAGCATTGCTGGAGTGTGTTCTTACTGAGAAACATCAAATACTCTATTGTGGAAGGAAAGTAATATGCTTCATATACCCTCAGGCATGTGCTTACCGTAGTCTTTTAGTTTATTTATATTTCAAATAGATATTTCGCCTCTTGAAGGGATTTTGTTTTTGGTATGGCATGTTTGATTGTCAAACCTTTTTACAAAGATATGAGGTCTAAGTAGACATTTTTTTATTGTGTTACATGTATTGTGTGTGGTATTTTATCAATGGAATGCCTGTGAAGTCGTGTTTAATCTTGGTTTGGTATTTCTTTTCTTTGACCGTCCTTTCTCTTTCATCATTGATCTTAATTTGTAAAAAGTTCACTTTCTATAGTAATGCATAAATCCTGACATTCACTCTTCTGAAAATGAAAAGTTTTTAATTATGGAAAAAGTGAATTTTAACCTTTTCTCTGCTAAGCTGCTTGTGGTTTTAATCTTGTATTGATCTTAAAGGCATGACATGGTTACCACCAGTAAGAAAAAGGTGTTTTAAATAACATGCCCATCAAATACTAATGATCTATGGTATTGTACGATGTGATACAGTCATCCTGACAGCTTAACCTTCTCCATGCTGGGGGCAATTAAAGATGCCACACATTTGGGGATTTTGGTTAATCCACCAGGGAGAGGGTGAAGCAATATTTGCATTATTATTACCCCAGTTATGAATAGTTAATTAACACAGCTATGCTACTTCAGTCAACACCAAATCAGTGATGGAATAGAATGTGTTATCAACAACATTACACTAACAGTTATGTATTTACTGTTATCAATATAACAACATGGGAGATAGGATGTCAGATTAGAGAGTGTTATACCTCCAGGCAGAGGGATTCTGTCAGACAGGAAGTCATTGTTTCTATGGAGACCACCCATTGGCTTGGTCCACACTTTGGGAGTGATTAGCATGTACCTTCATCCTCCATCTTGTGACCCAACTACCTACAGGTTTAACACACCTGGCTCGGGCCAGCTGTAAGACACCTGAGTGGGGGTCGAAGGTTAGATGACCTGTGGGGTTGTAGGTTAAATAGACCAGTGGTCAGAACATGTAGCGAATACGGAGGGTGTAGGTCGGTGGATGTTGGACTTGAGATGACCACTGAATAGGATGACCGATGGATTGCAAAAAGGATATATTATGTTTGTTGGACGCCAAGGTTAGAGGTAAGGTTGTCATCAATCTTGAGCTGGAATAGGATATCAATGTGATGCAGTAGGTTGTAGTTCTGTAGCTGTTGCATGAATCTGTCCATGCTAGGAGGTACTCCGGCACTTAGTGTCTAAGAATGATATGTTTATAGGAGGAAATTGTTGTAGATGTACGGTAGTGTAGATTGCATTACCACGGATGATATGAACAATTTCTCTGTGTGTGTTCTCAGTGTTTCTCTGATTTGTTCTGAGTGAGCGAATATGGAGTTTAACGTCGCTGCGGGAATCTTTCACCCATCTGCGACGATGATTTGTTCTGTATTATAAAACTAGTGGTTATTATCTGCGTCAGCGTTGTTGTTGCTTTAGACTATCCTTTTGAGAAAGTTGTGGGCCTTTTGGTGGATTTTGTACAAGTTATGGCACATTGTGAATTGGATTGTAGCGGGATGTGTTGAAGTGCTTTTGCCAAGACATTGGTGTTAAAGACTTCAGTTGTTTTTGCCACAGCATGAAGTCCTCATGGTTATACCATGACACTGATGCAGAAATTATTGATGTCAATGTCTTGTGATGACACTGGTGTTGATTTTCTTGTCTGTGTTTTCATGTTTTATGAAGCATTTCCTGTTGTCATCAATTGGAATGATAAATCGGAATAATACATGCCTCAATTTCTTGATTCGGATCATAAGTTTCCTGGAACTACTTCTTATGTTGTTGAGTATTGATAGATTTAATAATAACTGTACAATATTGGGACTGTTTTGATTGATAAAACATTTTTATGACTTTTGACTAATAGAAAATACCTATAGAAGAGTTTTACTTGAAGGAGTTTTACCGTTTCTTACGTCATGCATGGTATTCATAGATGTTATCTATTTGAAGTTTTTATCGATTCCAACTTCGGTTATCCCTTGCACGTCATTAGTGAATATTTTATCTGCGTGTCCCGTTCTAAATGATTGAAGTACTTCATCTGGAAATGTATGAGCTTTTGATATATATTTGTGGGAGGATGTCTCTTTTAACCCCCTCCCTGCTGTAGGCAACAGAAGATGATGCCCTAAACAGAAGATGCCCTAAAAGAGTAGTGTGCCCAATCCAGCAAGGATTTGGTACAGTCGCTGCTCTTTAGGGTTTCTCTGCTTGCCTTCACCATGAGGAGACTTTATTACAGGATTCAAAGTCACCTATGATACAGCATTCAAAGAAATCAACATTTTGTACCTAGACGATCCTCGTCAGATCATATCATAGTTTGCTACATAGTTTGCCTTTAATTATTTAGCTTACTAGGCTTGGTTTGCTTATCTTGATCAGGCCTTAGGCAATGAGATGATGGTTGCATTGCTTGGTAACCAGTGTTATTCAAGAGCACATATCAGGATTGTTTGCAGATTTCATTGATTGAAAATGAACATGATTTAGCTGGAGGTGATCAATATTTTCCTGTATTGTCATGGAAATGTCTGCTGACTGCTGTCAGATTTTATTTACAGCCGTTTAGATATTGAAAAAGACAAAATCAATATGTTGTACAGATGGTAATAGATTTCCGTGTTGATGTTTAAAGATGCTGTTGCTAACGTTTTGGTAGGAATTGTTTTTCTGTCAACCATTTTCAACAACCAAAAAAAAAAATAGGTAAGCCATGGTATAGTGGTTTCAGAGTTGTTGAATTAGAATGTCAAATTTTCTGAGTTTTATTCCCACTTTGACACCAGGTTCGTCGCAAATGGGTGAAAGATTCCCGCAGCGACGTTAAACTCCATATTCACTCACACTCAATTGACACCAGGTATCATCAGGTATCTAATAGTTGCATAAATTGGGAAGGATTGAGGTGATGATTAAATTCAATGAGAACTTTACAGTTTGAACATGCATAGCCTTCTGTGTCAGCCTTGTAAAGTCTAGCAGTCACGTGTCGTACTCAGACATTCTCTGCCTCTCTGAATCTACAGTGCTGAATTTGGGGTCCATGACATGCCACCCGCATTATAATACCTGCATTATATCAACAACTATAATTGGAGAAAGAAAAAAGAAAAAAAAAAGAAAAAAATTAAAATGGGGTCCACGTTGGACCCCGCGTTGTATCCGAAACCATGGTGCATCGAAGGGAGTTATATCGAGGGAGCACTGTACTTTGGATTATTGCCACAAAGTCTCCAATTTGTTGTCAACTAGCCTGGCATTCATCACAAGATGGCCCAGATATCAGAATCAATATAATTAATCAGCCAGATATAGGTTTCTATTAATATCCGAGTAAGTGCCATCAGGGCTAAAGTGTTTGCTATTCCAGGGATATCGACATCTGCGATTAATCTCGAATTGGCTTTTACCGGTTTCCTACTTCAACAGGATGGAAATAAAATACCACTAGAATTATCTCCATTCAAGGTTGAAATCATGTCAAGCATTTTGCACTTTGTCCGAGATCAGCTATGCTGAAAATGATTTTATTTGTGTTCACGACATTTTTTCAGCAACAGTTGGGAAGGAACAACAACATTGTCGAGATCCAACCATATGTCTTCATTGAGCATCGAGGTCCAACCATATGTCTCCATTGTGAACTGAGGTCATGACCTCCAGCATCCAGGGACAATTCTAATGAGGCTTCATCTCGGCGAATTTCAATATTTTCGTTATCAAATTTTCTTTGCACTAAGAGGATCTTCAATTTCATCCTTCGGGATACGGAATAATTGTATCATCCAGCCCACTGCCTTCAGATAGATGGATGCACGTGGAGCGAAACTGCACTCCCGACAGCGTGCATGTGATACATTAGTGTTTTCCCTAGCCACGTGTGTACAAGCACGCTCGTGTATCTTCCGATTGTACGCGTACTTTCCTTTCTTTTCCCCCCTTATACCCTCTTGACCAAAGTTCAAGCAACGTCGTGGGCAGCTCAGAGAATCGTCTTCGGCTAATTGGAATATTCCTGGAGCTAATTGCTTTTAGTCAAGAGTGTCTGTTGCCCTTGGTGAAAAAAATTAAGGCTGACAAGTTTTTTCTAAAAGCTTGAACCTGGTCATCAATATTTGATCGCCTTCATGCTGGGACTGAGGCATCAAAGAACAACATTTGTTGAATCAGAATTGAGTTTGAAAAGGCCAATACTTGAAGTTTGACGAGAACAATCATGATCCATGACGTTTTATATTTTATTTATGTTTTTGTGTAATATTTGCTGGTTCAAATTTACTATCGGTGTCATGAAAAATGAATTGTTTTTAATTTTAAAAAAATAAATTAATAGAAAATATTTTAAATATATCAAAATAGAAATCTTCTATTCAAACTGGTACATAAGCTACAAGATTATTTTTTCCCTCTTGAAGTTGAAACTGTAGGTACTGTAGGTACGTACAGCTCTGCAATATTTCTAAGGCTCAATCTTGGTCCATATTAGTGTATTGACTTCTTGTTGCAATGAAAACAAGGCCTCAAGATGTATGTACCCTGTCTGGTGTAACCCGATACGGTAGGTCTGTTATCTGATGTCTGCCCCCTTTCTTACTGCTGTATCTACCTGATAGACTCTGCCACAGATGTTTCCATGGCGATGCCTTCACCGCCATTTTTTGTTGTCAAAGTTTACTGTACCATTGCCAATGGATGAAGCGAGAGTTTTCTTTTAAATAGTCGCCTATGGATGAAATATTCCCGCTGTGACATCTAAAAGCATTAAATATTTTAGTGTAAGTCATATGCAGTAGTTGGCTATCGATGTACTCGAAATTGGACAAGATCTTTATTTTTGTGACATTTAAATATATTTCTTCAATTTCTGATTCTGGTGTCATAAGTGATGACATGCAATAGATGACGAACGGTCCACTTTTGTTCAAATTTCGAAAAAGCAACAGGAAATTAGCTAAGATCTCTATTTTAATGACATAAATACTTTTCCAACAGCATTTTTGTCATATACTGGTTTCATGACACGTGATGACACGCAACCGATATCTTACGTAAGTTCTAATTCTGTTCAGATTTGTATTAAGCCAACTTTTTTGTACGCGGCATCAAATTGCCTGTTGGTTAATGCTTGAAAGGTGAAAATAGGGAAAGTAAGGTTGCTATGCTTTTTTTCATAATCGTTCAGCAGCTTAATGCAATTTTGTATTGATTTTTAATAACTGCGATGAGATCTGCTGCCGTTGTTAAGATGCAGGCTAAAAGCCTGAGGTTAAGATGTGACAATTGCATCTTGGCGTCTCCATAACGACCTCAAGGAGGGCAAGCCGCGTGACAGTCGACAGAAGTCGAAATTTAGATCTTTGACTCCATGATCTATCTGCCACACTCCAAAGAAAGAAAAAAAAATGTATACGACAATTCTTGTTTAAAAAAGTTCCTGTCTGTCTCAAAAAACGACATCTGTTCCAATTTTACTTCTGTCGTGTCAAGAGACACGAGCCAATGAACATGAGCCAATGAACCGAGCTCTGACAAGTTCCATGATACCATCTCCTTTGCTCTCTCTCTCTCTCGACGACATTACCCAATGACAGTGCCTCAAACCCCAGACCTAAAAAATAAAAATGCACACATACGTTTCCGAGCTGGTATCTGCGGGTCGTACTTACACAGATGGTTGAGGAGGAGTAGGAAGTTGTGAGATTTGTTTTCAAATGCATGATGAGTATTCGTGTTTCGCAGGCACCCAGATTTATGCAGAGACTGTGAATGAGTCACACAGGTATATTTAGTAGCTGTGCCAGGTTTTCTGGAGGTGGGGAGGGGGAGGGGAGGTAGGGAGGGGAGGGTAGGGGGTGTATACCTGTCTGGGACTCCAGGGAGACAGTTTACGAGTTACATAGATGCAGAGAGGAAGAGTTAGCACTGGTTGGAGGATGAAATCCGTCTCTGCCGGCGTTTCTTGTTCTCTCTTGTCATTGTGTGTCACACAGCCATTTATGTGGGTCTCGTCGTATTTACCATATTTATTAATAGTATTTTGGTTCATGCCAGTATATCATTGGATGTATTTTTGAGATCACATACATTGGATCTATTTGAAGTGCATCTTCACGTTAATATGCGGATCTATTGGAAGTGCATGTTCGTGTTAATCGCATGTTCATATTGTGTCCAAATTGACCTTCGACAGGTTATTTTTTCTCCATGTGACAGTAATTAATCTGATTATCTGATAACAAATCTGATAATCAGTTTGCACCGTGACAATTTGATAGTGCATCCAACATTCTTAATTTTTTCAGTATTGACCTGTTGCCAAAGTTGCCATTTATTTATATTTTTACGATGTTCATTATGCCTCCATTTTTCAGTAAGTGTGACATGATTCGTTATTGCACTTATTTTCTTTGCATTTTCCTTTTGAAGAAGTCAATCTAACATTTTTGTTCTCAAATTATTACTCAATTTCTTTGTAATATGCGACACATGTCTTATTTATCTCCCTTGTATTTGCAGTGTCGGTGGGTCAAAGGTCGGTGAAAGGAAGTCGTCGCTGGGGAATTCCCCGCTTGAGTCTCCTCCGCGGACCTCGCGGCTCGTGAGTCAAGGGAGCATCAGCTGCAGCCGAATCCAGCGACAGCGGTCCTTCAAGAGCACCAACGATGACGTGATCAAACGGTCCCGAGTGCAGTCGGCGACCTACGAACTGTCCCAGGACCTGCATGACAAGCAGGTGGAAATGATCGAGCGCAAATACGGCGGATCTATACGTTCACGTCGCGCGGCCAAGACCATCCAGCGAGCATTCAGACAACATTGCATGACCAAGAACTTCCAGAAGCTGAGGCATTCAGTCGGAGAACGGAGACTATCCAAGAGACTGTCGGAACTCGGGCGAAGCAATACTATATGGACGGATCGGTTGATAACCGACGGGAAGTTGGAGTGTTCCGACGCCGGAAATTCGCAGAGCAATTTTGGTAGTGATGTTAGAAAAATGGTTGCGGAATTCGAATCGACTCGCGATCACAAGCTCCACCAGCAGATGTCGTTTGATCAGGGAGTCAAAATGGATTCCAAGTCGTCGCGGTTGTCGACGAGGCATGACCGAAAGAAGTTGGAACGGTCGGTTGAGATAGACATATCGGACATTGCATGTGAGATGGACAAGCGAAAGCCGGGAGCAAACCTGGTCGATGAGACCAACAACAACCGGAATTCTTACCCGGAGATGAACGACAGCAGTGCCAGTGATTCGCCGATGCCGACGCCACTCGAAAGCACGGTCGACCCACATAGTTTAGATTTTGAGACTTTACTAGAAAGCAAAGAGACGGATATTCTCACGGATAGTTTCCACAGTGACAGTGTACATAGTGAAAGTAGTAGTCAGGACGCCAGCACGTTGACCTTGAGTCACCGGCCGTCCGCGTCGTCCCTGGGGTCCGACTACAGCACCAACTTGACCGCCGACAGTGCGCGAGGTTCCACAGCGTCGTTCGACAGCTTCCGGAACCCAGATTCCGAATCGTGCGAGAACGTGTCCGTGGCGAGCGACGTGCAAATCAAAGTGGACTTGGCGTCGCCCGAAGACACCCGGCTCATCGAGCAAAACCAGACGTCGACGCCGACCGAAGGCGTGAAATTTTACATGAACTCGCAAGTGAAACTCCGACATCGGAAATCCGGGGAGGAGAAAGTGAAACCCACCCCGCCGGTCCGAGCCCCGGATACCTCTCCGATCTGGAAGCGGAAGGGCAACGGAGCGGTGAACGGAAACGCGGTTCCGGTGAACGTGCTGAAGGCGGAGAGCAAACGGATGAGCAACATTTCCGAGAACAGCGAACCGGACAGCATCGACGGGCAGGGGTCAAGCTCGCCCAGCTCCGAGAACATCAGCACAGAGAACATCAGCATTTCCAGTGAGAACAGCATCAGTTATCAGCGGAGACTGAGGCTGAGCGTCACACCGGACCAACATACCATTCCACGGTCCAGCGACAAGCAGCGCAAGCGAGCTTACCGCATTGGACTCAACCTGTTTAACAAGTAAGTACAGACAATAATTAGATTTGTGGATCCCGAAAGTTTTTAAAATAAATACAGTGCTCCCTTGATATAACGCTGAAGTTGGGGGTCCATGACATGCCACCCGCGTTATCAGGCCTCAATTTAGCGACTAAATTGGTCGCCATGGCGACCGCATTTTACATTTGGCGACCAGTCTTTCACTGTCG
>JAVCKZ010063612.1:0-14986 GCA_034780755.1 Lepetodrilus elevatus
ACTCATGCCATTCTATTTGGCAATTAAAGGGAATCATTTTGTAATTTCAGGCTTATTAAAAATTGACTTAGTGAACACAAATTCAATGAAAGAATCAGGTATTATACACATTACCTGATTATACAGATTAACTGTAACATGTACCTAAATACATGCCACAATACATTGTTAAAACATGAATTCAACATTATAGATTCATGACTTTAATTATACAGTATGTTTGAATAATATTGTTTATACATTATGAAAGATTATGATATATTGATATTAGCACTCATTTACATGTAAAGTCACTGACAGTGTTAGATATACAATCTTTGTGTTTGCTTCTGGGAATATAGAGTAATATCTACATAATTATTCTACAGGAATCTGAAATGAGACTTGTCGATATATCAATATACAAGACTTTCACTGTGACATACTTGCAATGTGTCAATGAATTATCAATTAGTTCCTGGCTATATAAACTATCCCAGTGCGTGATTTCCCCAGATAGGATCGGCAAGGAATTCAGTGTTCTGTTCTGCTGATCATTGTTCAACTCTCATC
This sequence comes from Lepetodrilus elevatus, assembly GCA_034780755.1. Taxonomy (NCBI): domain Eukaryota; kingdom Metazoa; phylum Mollusca; class Gastropoda; order Lepetellida; family Lepetodrilidae; genus Lepetodrilus; species Lepetodrilus elevatus. The sequence continues at coordinate 553 of JAVCKZ010063612.1, forward strand.
AACTGAATTTTTTATCTCAGAAATGATCTCAAATCAGCATTGAAGTTTTCATTGGAATGTTTTCCTTTGAAAACAAACTTGAATGTGAAAATATGTTATAAATAATAAATCTTGTGACATTTATTCCTCGTCTGATGTATTTAGAAGTATGAAACATTTGAAATATATGATCATGAGAGAAGGTAAGATGATAATATTTTTGACAAATTGATAAAAGAGAGGTGTTAATAATTGACTAAAAAGATGAAAAATATTAAGTTGGGGAGAATATTCAGGCCATATATTGATCATATGTTATAAAGTTAACACTGATAGTGACATAAATACTAGTAGACAGGAACACTTACATTGTATATCAATAGTGGTGCCAGCATATTAGTTTATTAATGAATGGAACCATTTTTATTACAATAAATACCATAATTTGATTTTATAATACAAAAATCTATGTTACAGTCTTTAGCCATTTTTGTTATGATAGATAATTTGATTTTAAAAAATAGATGCAAAATAGATCTTTAAAATATTAAATCAATCCATTTGTTATAGATTAGTTATGTAATATTGTATAATAAATTATCCTATAAATTATCCATAAAATGTTAAAATTACTGTATAGAGAAACCTCATTCAAAGTATTGTTAACAATTTAGTTCATCTTATATGCTAAATGATGGTAGATTACTTGATTGTCATCTGTGACAAAATACTTCATGTAGATGAATTAAAACAAAATACTTCATGTAGATGAAGCAACAGCAATGACTGGCTACCACTAAGCAATAAGAATTTTTTTAAATAAAATTAACATCGTAAATTGACATTTTTTTCAACAATATGACTCTAACGATTAACCTTTTCATTAGTTAAATGGATAAAAGTTTAAATTTTAAAAACAAAAATGGACATCGATATCAGATGTCGCTCCAGTGGAGGAAGCAGTGTGACATTGTTCGAGTCAGATGACTTAGGAAAAAGACAAAATTAGATAGTAGAGAAAAAATCCCCCATAGAGAAGTGTTTGTGGAATTGCACAGGATAGTGTGAGAAATTCTCCAGCAGCTTCTTGGCTGGCCTTAGAATGACATGGAAAATAATTAAACTTCCCTTGATTTACACACTCGGACTACACGTCAGCTATTTACAAGTTGCCTTTCGTGATGTCTTCCAGTTTATTGATGGTCATTAACATAGCACTACACAGCTCTAGCCTGGAATAGATAATTCAGTACTGGAGATATTCAACAAACCCTAGCAAATTCAACATAAAAATAAATATCACATTTATTTTAGAATAAGCCTTCATTTTAAGTGGTATGATTAATAGAGAACTGAGTTTTTACTATTTACTTTAATACGATTTCTAACTATTAATGATGTTTTCATGTGTAATAATATAATTCTAACTTCTCATAATAAGATCACCATGTTGAGGAGTGTATGCATATTAGATCATATATTTCTTGTCTGCTGTAGCAATATCCAAATACATAAACACAATATTTATTTATTACTGTAGACATGACCTATTTGACTATTAGACTCCATTATATATCTGTCAGTTGCAATATCAAGTGAACCAAAACTCAACATGTTTATATTAATACTTATAGACTTGTACGCACTCCCCTTGAATATGTTTTGTACATCACTTTTCTTCTCTGTTGCATTAACAGGAATTACTATTATTCCCAAACATGTTGAATATTGTACCATTGGCGTGTGTCCCTTTTTTTTTCCTGATTTAAAAAAAAATAATCATAATTTTATTTTATTTCCAGTTATTGTGATTTCAAATGATTTTGTAGATTAGGATGTGTGTGACTTACAGGGTGACATTGATTGGGTTAATAGTATTCAGTGATGGTCCAGTAGGGGTTAAATGGTGTACTACAGTAGACATGAAGATGTAGGTAAGATAGCCAGGTATGGGTTTAGGTATGGGCTAGGTATCAGTGATGTGAACAGACACTTGTGTTGTGGGTGGTGGGGAGTGGTGGGGGTGGTGGTGGTGGGGGGGGGGGGGGATTGAAGTGGTGGGGGCACCTGTCCCAGGTAGAATTGATGATGGCGGGTGCTCGTCAATACCGCATAACAGGGACTTGTGTTGCAGGTTAATTAGGTGGATCTAACTGTATGTCTGACTTTCTTATCTGGCTGATTTGAACTATTCGTGGTGGAACGGAATGATTCAGGACTCTGCTGGTACTGGCGAAGAACAGATTATCAATGAGGTCTAATAATGGAATGGATGGTACTCCAGACAGTAGCCACCATTTTGAATATTTATACTGGTACGAGGAAAGAATCAAAAGAAAGATAACACTTTGTGCAATGTAAATTTCTAAAGTTTTCATAATAATTTGATTAAGTGATAACATTCCGTGAACAAAAATGAATGTATTTATTCAATTAATTACAAAATTGTTCCATGAAAATTGAATAGTAATAAACTATAGTGTATTTGATTTGTCCCAAACACATAAAAAGATTCAATATGTTCCAATTGTCAAATTTAATATCATGTCTATGGTACTGGAAAAAAAAACAAGACAGGAAATATACCAGTAATATAATGATATGACTATTGTACTATAAAGAAACATGAAAGGAAATATACCAGTAATTTAATAATATGAATGTGGTACTAAAAAAACAACAACCAGGAAATATACCAGTAATATAATGATATGACTATTGTACTATATAAAGAAACATGAAAGGAAATATACCAGTAATTTAATAATATGACTGTGGTGCTAAAAAAACAACAACCAGGAAATATACCAGTAATTTAATGATACGACTATGGTACTATAAAGAAAGAAGACAGGAAAAATACTTGTAAGTTATCCAATAAGTCAGTCTCCGCCATAAACTAATCACACACATATCCTTAATCAGAGCTGTTTATTGCCCGAGGAATCCTTCGGTGTTTTGACAGTTTCCAATACATGCAACGCCACAGATGAAAAAATAAGGTATCTCAGGTCTAAAAATACGATTGCTTGGATGTTTGGTTGTTCCGTGAAAACCATCTGTTTGGAAAAACAATCATGTGGGTAATGGAACATTTTGCGATGAATGTAGTCACAGCTTTGTGATGTAATGGCGCAATGGTGGAGACATGGGATTCCTCTGTGATAGATAAGTAGTTGGTGTTCTCCTTGAATGTCTACTAGGTACAGACAATTCAGGGAAGAAAAAGTTCCGATATGACATCACAAAATGCAAGAATAAAGATGATAAATATAGATCAATTGAGATCAGGTCCCAAGATTAGGAAATTTTCTGAGTACTATTCCATACTCAAGGTCATTTTTTTTATATGGGAATTTATGAACAAAACATTGAGTTGAGCATGAAAGTGTGCTCAGAATTTTTTTGTTATCTCAGGGCCAAGTTTCAAAGCAATAGAAAATCAGATTTCTTTTTTGATTTTTTTTTAAATGGAATTATATCAAATTAATTTTATACAATATTTATGAACAATAATAAAATATTGCATTTATCTTATTCAAAGATATTTCTTCTCAGCTACACTAGTTAATTTCATGCCATTTGATTAATTCTGCCATTAAGAGAAAGTGTGAAGGAAGATTGGCTATAATAACAGTAACATGGAATGTGTGACAGATGCTGAGATCGGTATTACAATTACTTCCATTGCAGTTCTATCAGTTTCTCTGTCATTAATTTGATTTACCACACCAGTTGCTTTGAAATGTTGATGACAAGCAGTGAGAGTTACCTAACCCTGGCCTGAGTGACCATTAGCCAGTGCAAGCATAAACACATAAACATACAAGCCTTCATATGTCACCACCATCTTGAAACTCGAACTGGAATTATCAGACTCCATAAATAAAGGGTTGCAAGTCTTACATTGAACCCCATGGAGTTGAAGATAGCATCCCCAGGAGAACATTACTCTTGACCCATGTCTTGCTACAAATTGCCCAGTAGGGGGCACTGTGGTCAGTCTTCCAGGCTCCATTGTGCTACTGGAGGGCTTTATTGTCCACCAAAGCACTGAAGCAAGTAATCGTCTCTCTACTGGTAATCGTTATTGCTGTAGAGATTTGTTACACTGGTATAGTCTATGGCTAACATATGGGATGTCTTGGAAATGCCCCCTCCCCTTGTACAAGGGCTTCTTCCTATGGGAACAGAATAAGTAACGGACACTATTGGGATGTTGGATTAGACAGTAGAAATCATCACGATTTAAAGAAAACTTGTGTATATCAATTCAAACCTGTGCATAAATAATGTAATAAGTGATCTCGTTTAGAAGAAGCTGAATAACGGTGAAGTGGTGTATGTATATACGGAATCATCTTATATTCAGCGTTTTCCTTTGTCTGCCAACATCCTGTTAAAACTGATGGATCAAGATAAAACCTCTCTTCCATTTTCTTATACTCTTGGTTTGTATTTCGTGAACCTGATAGGGCTAATTTCACATTTCCAGAGCCATGCGTCCCTTACATCCATCATTTATTCATTTATTCAGCGAGTAATTTGTAATTCATTATCAAGAACATCATCACATTAGCCAAGTGAAATGGACAGCATCTGAATCAATCCATTTAATCTGGGATAAAACGGAGGATAAATCATTGCTACTCAATTCCTCAAGGACAGATCAGCTAGTTATCATCTAAAACTATGTTTATACAGGACCAATGGAATTGACATTAGGCTTCGCTATGGGGCTATTATGTAGCGATATATGCTTATGAGCTTCTGATACCTACACGTAATAAAACCCGCCCAATAAGAGCTCCTGTTCCATTGGCTGCATTATTGATGCCAATCCTACCGATTGCCTGCCTTCATGCCATAACATTTATCGTGATTGTCACTGAGGCCGCAGTTATTGAATTACTGCGACATCATCTTGTCAATAATCGCATCAAAACAATTGCCCTTTTTATAGCTGTCAGGGCCGTGCGATTCAGCTGAGAGATGCCATTGGCTTTTGTGGCCATCTCGTTTCCTCCCCAAGGGCATGTAACTCCCGTATTAATAATTGTGTAATATACGGCATCGCAACTAATGCATGGGTAATGAAGACTGGGACCTGGCTTCTGCTAGAGAATTAGATGAAGCGACGGATTTGTGATCATCAATTTTGCTGTTTGTTGGGTGATTGTAATGATAAAAGACTTAATTCTCTATTCATGGATTTAGAATAATATCTTAATATCTGAATAGAAAGGAGGCTCAACACTTTCCCAGTAGTTAGGAAGGCTGAGCTTGTGCTGACTTTAGGGAAGTCCCCAAGTAATTGTCTCCATGATGAATGCTGTAATACCAGAGGTTGCTAGGATATGGCACCATATCTTTGGTAGTATTTAAGTTAGTGTTCAAAGAATGTCCTCTGATTCTATGTTCTTGATTACCATGTTTCTATTCCTATACATTCATATCATTTATATATTCTTTGCCCATTAGGTATTTACATTTAATGCTAATGTTGAATTGTTTAAGAATATTTATGGTACATTAGTAAATTCATGTAATTGCATTTGGTTGTGTAAATGCCAAAGGACATCATGTACAGTTTAAGTTTGAGAATATATATTGGTGATAACTCTTCATATGTGAGTAAAAGAATGTTCTTGTATGTTTGACTGTAAAACAAATTCTAGTCTTAAATCCAGGGAGCAATAAAATGCGTTCCATAAAACTGTTATGCACTCCAGATGTTGAATTGATGATTCCAGCGGAATATATGTCTATACATATATCTAAATGTAATGTAAATCTTGTCTCCTATTCGCATAGAATCTGTTATAAAGCATTTCGGTGAATTAACGCCGCTATATAAACCAGGAATCACGTGGTTACTCCACCGCCTCTGATGGACATCCGTGGCTATAGTGGGGGACGTAACCAAGTATTTCGTGGTTATTAACAAGTATTTTCCATTTCGGCGACTTGATAATGGAGAATACTGACAGGATGTGGCTGTAATCAAATCAGAGCCAAATGTTGCTTGCTCCCTCCGATGATGGGTTTAGAATCTCTCCGTGAATGCCAATAGTGTTTGTACTTATTATTACATACCGACTTGTCAAAACTTGATGTAAGCTTAACATCTGGGCCACGCATAAAGTAATTTCATTAGAAAAGTAAATTTAAACCACTTGGAGAAAATGGGCTCGTAGCTCCTCGAGATCGCGGGAACGATCATTGCCCCTTATATCCTGACGAACACGAAATCGTACAACATGGGGTGATCCGTCATTCAGCCAATCCTCACCTTGTTGCTTATTAAGATAAATATCGCATGTTGATTGGATGAGAAAGGGAGGCGCTGTGATATCACATTCATGGCAGTTTATTGTCCTGCATTCTTGAGCATACTTCTCAGTTATCTGCCCTTGATATACATGTATGTATCAACATGGAGTCCGGGCCGACTGTCTATGTGCACCAAACCGTAATTGTATTCCTCCTACTGAATTATTAAAAGCGAGTCATTCAACTATGGCTTTAATTTATGTTTTCATTATCTTAATGAAGTTATGTATCTAGTAATGTGATGACTCAATCTGCCTTCTCAGATGTGCCTCGCTCCGGAATTAAAAAGAAAGCAATATATTAAACAGCAGCAGGGTTTTGTTTTGTTTGCAATATTTGCTTCAGTGAAATGAGTTTATCCACACCAGGTTCTCATTTTGATCAGTTTGCTCTTGACATATATGTCAGGATTCCTGACATATGTCAGGAATCGCTCGAAGTGCAACTGAAATAGCTGTGATGCTTCTTAGAATGTACATCCTTCATAAGGAAAAAAATACGTACAATCTTGAAGAATTCTTTCTTATTAGTATGTACTTTTAACTAAGATGAAGCACAGCCTCTGAGCTAATATAAGGGAATGAATTGGTAAGACAAGTATGTAAGCTATAAGTCAGCACTACCGTACTATACATTTTAAATAACGTGTATCATAGGTATTCGTGATACAATATGAAATAATCCAACAACGATTCTGAATATAATTTACATTGTCTAAATTTATTTGCTTTAGACATTTTGCTTTAGACATTTTTTTAGGTTTTCTCATTTTGTAAGGATTTTAACATGTTAACCTATATTATATATGATTCTTATTCACCCTCTAAGTTCTGTTCATAATTATTTCAAACCTCTCTCTACTGATCCTAACTCCTCAACTTTCTCATAATTTTCAAACTGGAAAATTCCTGACCATAAATCTTAGTTAACTTTATGGAATCGTGAAAGGTTAATTTGAATGTATGGTCTTCTGTCGTAAGTTGTCAATCATCGGCGGGTCAGAGGGGTTTATCAGTGAATGAGATTATGTGCCACTCTGGATAAGAGAATCTATATAGTCACAAGGTAGTTGGTTTGTTTGAAGTGATGAGCTTCCTTCTTTTACAACTGATGGCTGTCTGTGTGCTATTACCCTGTAAAAACAGTGTTGTGTTACCACGTTACAGATTCACTGTTGATCATAGTCAGGCTTCAACATGGGATCTATCTGTATTCATTACAGTACTGGCCAGGATAGGTCTGGGTACTTGCTACTTCTTACACTGATGCATGTCTGATATAGTGTGGGCTCACTGCAATGTGCTTACATTCAACAGGCTTACCTGTAGTGTCCTGTAGTGTCCTTATCTGCAGTGTAATAACCTTACCTTTAATATGGTAGTTTTACATTTAGTGGAATTATCAGTAGTGTCCCTATCTGTAGTGTGCATGCATACCTTAATAAGCCTCCCTGTAAAAGTGTCCTTATCTGTAGTGTGCATGCATACCTTAATAAGCCCACCTTTGATATGGTAGTTTTACATTTAGTGGGATCACCTATGATGTCTTTACTGTGTATCTACATGTAGTGTACACCCATACCTAATAAGGCTTACTGTTAATAGACTTACCATTATTGTGGTTACATTTAGTGTCCTTACCATTAGTGTGCTTACCTTTTACTGAACATACCTTTATTGTTCTTACATTTAGTGTGCTTACATTTAGTGTGCTCATCATCATGCTTATCATTACTAATCAATATAGTGAGCTTATCATCGTATGCTTATTGTCACAACAGCATCAACTGTCCAGAAAATAATTCTTGTAATATATTTGTGATATTAAAATAATTAATTATTAACAACATCGTTCAGAAAGTTTAAGGTGACAAATAGCATTTTATTATTAACTTAGGATTTGAATAGGTATTTTTATGTTTGAGCAGAATCTGGTTAGAAATTTTGATATTGAATGTTCTAGGATTTTTTTTTCTTCTTGTGGTTGCTGGTGTATCTGTGTCTGGTTGTCTCTATACTGAACATCCTGAGCTGTGTGACTTCTACAAACATGGCACAGTCCAGCCAATACCTCCTGATCCGTGGCTGCCTTGAAGATGTCGTCTATCAGTTAGCTGTAACGCGTATTTCAATCAAAGCAAATATCAAGTGAGTTAGCAGCGAATGCAGACAATTCAGGACTATCTGTCAAGCCATTCAGCTGATGTGGCAGAATGATCTTCGTGTGTTCTTCGCTGACTTTCCGCCCGTTGTTGTATTTTTTATTTATTTTTTCTTGTTTTGAAATGTATTCAGCTTGCTTTTACTCACTAAATATATGGAGAGAAAAAAAATTGTGGTATACAAACTGTAGTGTCCTCTACATATCATTGTGTGCTATCCTTTACATAACATATACTTGTGTAGTATCTTCTATGTAACAGACACTTGTATAGTATGCTCTAAATAGCAGATACTTGTTTAATATCCCTTAGCAGGTACTTGTGTAGTACCCTCTTCATATTAGACACTTGTAGTATGTCTATAAACTGGTCACATAGACAGGACAACTATTTTCTTAGAAATCAAAAGTGAAGAATAAACAACACATACTATATTGATATAAAACAAGGAACTATTTTCAAGCATGTACATGTACGCACGTCTCTGTTAGTTTAGGTGTGTGCTGACAGACAGTAAAACATTATTATCAGGGCATGATGTGAAGTTGTAAGTTGACATAAATAGATTTGGTAAGATATATCTGCATCAGCCGAGTTCACATCTACGTGTAGGATAATCACTATCCTGATTTAACATTACAATTGACATGCTCTCGATCAGCTGACATTTGTCATTTAAAGATTGGTTACATTTCAAGTACAAATAAATAGATCTATCTCACTGAATATTGCCTTTGGAATGTAATTATTGCGATATTTACTCAACTAATTGGACGCTGAATACATTAGATCTGGATTTACTCGTACATTAATGGACATAAATATGGGCGTGGCCTTAATAATGCTCAATGCTGGATAGTAATGTTCTGTATTACTGTTCTCAGAATATCTAACTTAGGATCACAATAAGTCACATTGTTGTGAACAATATGTTCTGCTGCTTGCCTCATAAAGAGATATTTCTATTGTTCAAAATAGTAACAGTTAAGGGTACATTACAATAAATATGACTGATGTTATCGTATTTCTACACGTAAGTAACCATTTGCTATCAGCAAAACCCAAATATATCCATTGCAAGCTGTGATTTGCATGTCTTAAAAACATATATCCTTTGATATGGTTATAATTCTGAAATCTATTGTTCAGGTTCCTATATGAAGTGTGCCATATCTACAGTAATTTAAACATGTTGTGACAAAATGTGATTAACATCTTGTTTTAGGATTTTCCAACCGGCCAGTCAGGTGCTGTGTTTGATAAATGAATGACATTGCACAAAGAAACCAAATGAAATGTTTTACGACTTTTCTTTATTGTAAAGAGATTCCTCAACTCTATCATGAATGGTTATTTCCACACTAGCCCAAGCGCATGATTTTAAAATCTGACACCTGAATTTGTCCCGTAATCAGTTGAAAATGTCTAACACTCTTGATGTATAAATTTCCAACAAAGATGAAACATTCAAATTGTCTTCAATTATTTGAAATTTGAATCTGTTCCTAGTAGTGTTTCTTTAAAATGGAGAGACAAAACAATCGATGATTAGGAAATTTGGCTTTTCATAGTCATCCACCTATAGCGTGTTCAACTTGCATGAGGTGAAAATGATCCTCTCAGAGTGAAAACAAACCTTAATGTGAAATTCCCCACACAGGAGTGAAACGGTCTGTCCGGTCGCGCTTACAGAGAGATTATAAAGCGTTAATAATCCCGGTCTGGCAGGCCTGACATGGCGACACTTCGCAGCCAAATACACAACAATAACTGAGTAAACTTAACACATTACCTCACCAGCGTCATATCAACAAAATGAACGGCATTATAATTTCCCTATTTATGGCTTAAACACATGCAAAGTTGTCGGGAAATTCTGTTTAAACAGAATTATTCGCTTGAAACGATTTGAGTTGAAATTGGAATGTGTCTAACAGTGGTTGTGGCCAAATTTAGTAAAAGTCATCTGGAAATGGCTTTGTTCAAATATTTCGCACTCAAAGAGATCAAACCTCACTCCAATTGGTCTTTGTTTGATTGTAATGGCATACCATGAATTAACCAGTGTCTGGGCAAGGGGGAGGATTAAGGTCTGGTTTGTTTTGTCTTTGCCATCCGAAATCATGATCTCTTATCTCTGTGATGTACTTTAATTCAATCTTGTTCAACTCTTCTTTTAATTGTGTGTTCAAACATCAGGTGCCAGGCCCAAGCCAATTTGTCAGATGAACAATAGACGCAGTTGTACGAAACAATGTATTTGAACTCGTATTGTAAGAAGTCTGATTTGTAGGTAAGAGAATTTTAGCCAATGTGGTGCAGTTGTACGAAACAATGTATTGAACTCGTATTGTAAGAAGTCTGATTTGTAGGTAAGAGCAGTTTCAGCCTACATGCGTTGTGCAGTGGATGTCACTGGTCTATCTGGCATTGGTATTACTGGCAGTCTTCCCCAAGTTACAAAGAATCGTTTGTCAATTGTGAGTGATGATCACAATACAATGTATGAGCATAATGGATCAAGTGATACAGCAGCTAGAGGGTGAACATTGTTGTGCCTCAGACAGAAATACAAGCAATGTTTCTGTACCTACCGTATAAAATGAATGATTTTTTTCCCCAACGCATATAGAAGGAAAATGGGTGTACGCAATATAAAGGATGAACTTTTAGTACCAAAGATAAAGGATGAATGTTGCATCTGATGAACAGTTGATGTACCAACGGATGAACAATTATATTCTGTGTCTTAGTGGTAATTGTTGGGTTTGGTATGTTCTGGTGATGGTTATTCAAGGTGTTAGTGGTTATTCAAAGTGTTATTGGTTATTCAAGGTTTTAGTGGGTGTATTGCATCAGAACAAGGGTAGGTATTTATTTAGAGTCAGCAAGGTGGGTATTCTGGTGGTTATTTGGTGTCACTTGGTGTACTATTGGGGATTTGGAGTCAGTTGGGTGTACTAGTTGCTATCTGAAGTCTGTTGGGCATACTGGTGGTTATCTGGAGTTTGTTGGGTGTATTGGTGATGATTTGGAGTCGGTTGGGTGTACTGGTAGTTATTTAAGATCGGGTATACAGCAGTGAAGGTGGACATTTAATACAGTTGTGGTTGTTGCACGCCTGCGATGGTGCGTGCACCACTATTAAGATTGGATGTTGATATATTGGTGGCAATAAGAAAGTGGCGGGGTGGGTGGAAATGTGGGTGGGAGTGGAGGGTATGACTGTTACTACAGAAGAGTGAGGAGGGGGGGATGGGAGGGGGGTTGAAAGTAAGGCTATGCAGTCTGCTTTATTGTTGAGGTGGACAATAGCGGGATGGAGTCAGACATCTGATGTGAAGCAGGATCAGCTTTCTCTCTCTCTCTGTCATAGGGGACAAACACATTTGTGTAAGCTGGCTAGCAGTGTGAAACTTTCCTATAGGATTTCATGTTGATGGTGCCAATATGGCTTTTGTTTGGGATTGTTCACTTAGGCCTGGTATCTGATTGCAGCACGGCTAGATTTCCTCCTTTCTTCATATGATGTAGGTGATTGGACTTAAATGTGATTAGTATGATTAGAAGATCAATGAACAGCTACAATACTGGTGCATGGTACTTCAGATTCTAATGTTCAGAAAACTAAAATTGATACTGTTTATGCATTGTTCAGAATAATATGAAACTATCATCTTTTACAAACAGGTACATGAATAAAGGAAATAAATTTCTCATTTGCTACGCTTGTTAAGACTATTTTAGAAAGAAGTCATTAATAATCTGTGGGTTGAATGAAAACTAAAGATTTTCAACAAAAAAACAAGAGATTTATCTCATCAAGAAATCAATCAATCTATCTATTTTTCTATATGAATTAAAAACATTAAAGAAAAAGAAATACAATTAAATATACCAACATTTTTCTTTGTAAATATTTTTCTATGAGAATACTTTTTGTTTGTTATCGTTATTTATGAATTTGTGCTTGATGACCATCAACATGGACATAGCAATTGTCATATTAAGTTCACCTGTCTAGACGCCAGTTAAAACTGTGCAATATGATCTTAATATGACAGGATCCTTATCAACAAAATTTAAGGCCTTCCCCAGTATCATGTAGGATTAATTTTGAAGCTTTAATGCAAATTTACAATTTAATCTCAGTGTATCTCATAATAATTATATCCTCTATACAATCCCTGGATGCTAAACTATATAATCCACATACAATAATGACCCGATAGCTCACTATTGCTCTATAAAATACACCATTGCATAATGTTACATGATAAATGATCTGGTGTGTTTAGTAGGGTCTATCAATGTATCGCAAGTCTAGTGCTTATCAGGTAGCACATCGCACCGTATAAAGATTTCAACGAGGCGTTCCTGGCCAACAAATCAAGGGGGTGTTATTATCCAGGCAATAGTGTTGTATATGAGATTGACCAAGTGAGGATCCGCTGCCAGTCGCTACTATTATGTACATCTGGCCGCGGGTCAGTGGCTACTATTATGTACATCTGGCCGCGGGTCAGCGGCGCTACAGGCCTGCCCCTCTATCGTGTACATCTAGGACGGCTGACTGTTGAAATATATCCCTTGTAAATCAGTCATCTGCCATATCTCATTCTCATGGCTTGACTCACATTGATCAGAGTGGCAATTCTGGAAGCTGTTTTAGGGACGCTAGTATATAGAGAGGGAAACAACCGCTATATCAAATCTTCCACATTATCTGGCAGGCAGATAATAGTGGAGTGGATACTATTTTTTTCTTTTTTGTGAAGAGAATAATTGTTATTTATTAAAATGAATAGAATATTTCCATGGTAATTATAACAATATTAATATATTTTAAGTGAAAACAATTATTTAATGAATTTAGATTGCAAAATCTTGCCATATTGTTAATAACCTGTAGTCATATGTAATTAGCATGTAGCCATTTATTAATTAGTTTTTCTGTGGCCATTGTATGAGTACAATCATTTAGCCACATTACCGGTATGCAATAGCCACATTGTGAAACATATTGCCATAGTTTGTAACCATATATTGTGAGATAGTACATGTAACTTTATTGTGAGTAGTCTGTAGCCCTATTTGTAACCATTAGCCATTATTATGAGTAAAAATATATTGTGAGTAACATTAACCATATTATGAGTAATCTGTAGCCATAACCATAGTGTGAGTACAAAAAAAACTTGTGAGTAAAACTAGCCATATAATGACTAACCTGTACTAGCGATATATGTGTGAGATAGTACACAAAACTTTAATGTGAGTAGTCTGTAGCCCTATTTGTAACCATTAGCCATTATTATGAGTAAAAATATATTGTGAGTAACATTAACCCTATTATGAGTAATATGTAGCCATATGTGTAACTCATAAAAATAAAAATAAATTAGTAACTTATTGTGAATGAAAACATTGTGAGTCATGTAGCCATATTCATAAGTAACATGTACCAATATTGTGAGTAATGTGGGGCTACAATGAAAGGATCCAGTCTGATTCCAGTGCTATGGGTTATTATATGGGTCTGCTTCCTGGTTCCGGGATGTTCCGGGATGTTGGTCCTGCTGTGTTCTGTAATCATCACATGTTCTGCTGCAGTGTACACATGAAGTACGCAATCTATCAACAGAGTACTGCAGATGCAATAATGGCTTCTCGATGGCTGGGGAATGCAGGAAATGTCGTCCAAATTATGACTTTAAATTAAGTATGAAGCCCGTCTAGTGGTTGCATATTTCGGCATCGACTTAATTTGTTTCTATGATGCAGGGAACCTCCAAAATGGCAGAAAGCTAGGATCTATCTGGGTTTATTGCTTCGTTTGATATACAAATATAAATAATGTTTAATGTATAAACATGACTGGTGGTGGTGGTGAAGGAGGGTGGTGTGTGTGTGTGTGTGTGTGTCTGTGTGTGTGTGTGTGTGTGTGTGTGTGTGTGTGGG
>JAVCKZ010063623.1:0-29123 GCA_034780755.1 Lepetodrilus elevatus
TGTGTGTGTGTGTGTGTTTGTGTTTGTGTGTGTGTGTGTGTGTGTGTGTGTGTGTGTGTGTGTGTGTGTGTGTGTGTATGTGCATGCACGAGCGTATGTGTGTGTGAGTGTGTGTGTATGTGCATGTACGAGCGTATGTGTGTGTGAGTGAGTGAGTGCGTGCATGAGTGTGTGTGTGCGCACATGTGTGTGTGTTGGCAGGCTTGTGCGAAACTCTCATATGATTTCCTGTTGTGTATTCCCCACTGGAGATAGGCGAGATAAAACTCTTAGAGATAGCATCTCCGAAACAACACTAGGTCTTCTGAGAGTCTCAACTTTGAGGTGTTTTCTTATGATAACCCACCCTGGAGTGTGGTTACATATGATACGGATTGATTCAGTCCTCACAGTTACTTCCATTCAGTCCCATTCAGTCTGGTGCCAAGGGCAAATCTGGAAGTGCAATGAAAGTATTAATGCATCTCTGTTCGTCCTGTTTGAGAAAAGCCATGAAATTTTTTTTTTATAAATAAAATATGAAATGATATTAATGCCTGAGAGGTTGCATCATGAAGATAGTTTGACCGCTTGGGTCAGAAAATGAATGTCATGATATGTAAGCTTGTTAGGGGCTGGTGAGGAATGTTGATATATTACTGGTATTGAACATGTGTATCTATGCCTATCCATTGCCATGGTATAACTGAACTACTGTAAAAATAACATATGAAAATATTAGATATTTTTGTACTGTAAAATAACTATATATAATTATCTGCAAATAACATAAATGTATAAATTTCGATATATGTATAGAATAATTCTAGGATTTTGTGAAGAAGTTTGACAATTTCAACCTAGTTCAATTCCTTTTAGTATGTGAATTTGTCTTTTTATTTAAATCCATGAGAAAAAGGATTACGGACATTTTTATGTTCTATAATGGTAGTTTATATATTATCTTCATGAAATGATATACACATGTAGATATCACATCTTCATAAGCTAGTTTAAAGCAAAAAATCTGTAGGAAATCTCAGGTGAACTTTGCAGATATGGATTAATAATTAAGCAGCGTGATGTATAATGTGGTATACTTTGACATTTATCATCTGCGTGACTGACAAACTCGTGTCTCACTGTGAATCAGATTCACAGGTTTTGTTTTGAAAATGACAACAGGATGTCTCTACTTATTGTCTTACATATTCTGTCGTCAGTGTCGTTTAGAATTGACGAAATAGTCCCCCTTGTTAATCCCCCTTCGTTGATTTGGTGTTCTTAGATTTGGAAATGATTTGGTATAAAGTTCTCAAGATAATAATACGCAACAGCTAGTGTGTGGGGGCGGGGGTGGGGGTGGATGAGAAATGTTCACTGGGACATGTAACCTTATTTTTAGAAAAACCCGCAAAATGACACAAAGACGCCCTTATCATTTTATCATTAGCCGCACGACAAATAAACCCCTAATTTGTTGCTATTTTTGTTGCCCCTTCGAACACTGTTAATAAGGAATGTAGAGCATCAATTGATATATTTTTGTGTCATACGAGCGGGAAAAGTGTGACCTATTTGGGTCTAATTATTACGGTAGGACTAATAATGGTTGATGCTGGTACCATTCCGACACCAAATACATGCAACCGAATGCTTAATAATGTATATCTCAGACGTATTAGGAAGACTATGTACACAGTATTGATTACACACTAAAAGTCGCCTCGATGCTCTTCATAAGCTGAAAATCTTTTATCAATACATGACTGAAGAAACAATGGGGGTATGAAGTACATGCAATGAGAAATTATTCGTGACTTTCCGAGGATCTTGATGTCTGCCTGTTTAATGGTGAGACACAGAGAGAAGGAAGTATGACTACTGATAGCTGCTTTCTCTTTTTTTTTATATATAGAAAATGAACCCAGTTTAGAGGGACGGTCGAGATCTAGAGTACTAATTGATATAATGGCAAAGTAAATGGTAAATGGTGAGGTTTCTGGAGGATGTTCGAGCTAGATTTGACTCTACTTGATGCAAGTCCAAGAACGGTGTGCATGTGTGTGTGTGTGTGTGTGTGTGTGTGTGTGTGTGTGTGTGTGTGTGTGTGTGTTGTATGTGTGTGTGTGTGTGTGTGTGTGTGTGTGTCTGTGTCTGTAGTGTGTTTGTTTGTGTGTGTGTGTGTGTGTGTGTGTGTCTGTGTCTGTAGTGTGTGTGTGTGTATGTGTGTGTGTTGTATGTGTGTGTTTGCATGTGAACGATAAAGACACATAACACATAAATAAATAGAATGTGTAAGAAAGAGGGCATACAGGAGAGAGAGAGATAGAGGGGAGAGATAGAAATGGATAGGTTAGACATAGATTTATAAGTGTGAGTCAGATAGAGAGCAAGAGAGCATGAGAAAGAGAGAGAGAGAGTGTGTGTGTGTATGAGAGAGAGAGAGATAGAGAGAGAGCATGAGCATGATCGTGTGAGAGAGAGAACTACAGGGGAGAAAACAGGAGATAGAAGCTGTGTGTGTACTAATTCCTCAAGTAGACTTGCGGCTGTGTCTTGCTGGGCACAAGAATGCAGGCCTGACGTCATAGGGCTCTCACGATAAGCCCAGTCTCGTATTGCATGAAGCAGAGGAGGGGAAAACTCGCCACATACCTGGCAGCATGAGATGTCTTCAGCTAGCTTCCATTCCCCTTCCACTGACGACTTTCACCAGCAACTTCCTCGACTCACCCGGGCTGTAGTGTAGCCTCTCCGTGTTCCCTCAGACTAGCATTTCACAGGAACACCATCTCAACACGACCTGTAATGCGCAGGTAGCTCGGAGAATCCAGGTAGGTCGTGCTCTTGCCTCTACTGCCATTCCTATAATATTTGATACACTGATTCCTATTTCTATGCTAATGCTATTTTGGTTTGAATGTGTGGTTAATTTATTTCGGTACTTCTTCTCATAGCGGGTATATTTAGACGGCTTCTGTCAAATTTAGAAAGCGATTCCTTGGTTGCAGCTATCTTGGTCGGGAGAGTTTGGCTTTGGTCTCGTAGCAAAAATAACTGCATTGCTTCTGTCAGATATAATTGTATGAGGTAAATGTTAGAGGAATATTTATGTCTACTAGGGGTTTGTTTACATTCATAAACGGACGTGATGTCACCTTGGCCTGGATGGTTATACCAAATCGTTTTGCGGGATGATCTAACTGAATTAAAAACTTGAGAAATATTGACTTGGTATTTTTCAGGTGTTGGTTTAAATAATGTACCTTTTGAATTTGCATAGAGCTAACTTGTTTTTTTCCTTGATAAAACAAAAACAATTTTAATCAGTTACTTCTTCTTTCATTCCATTCGATAGTGTTAAATATTGTAGAAGTCAAAAGGGCAAGCTAGTTGCTATTACGTAACTACATGCCCAGCATTTCATCATTATGAATATCATTGATTATTACCTAAATTTGTACTATCTTTATTTTCTTTCTTTAGCATTTCCAGTTGGATACTGGGATAGGCATGCATGAATGTTTTGTATAGTAATTAATTTATTGTGTACCGTCGGTCATTAAACATTAAATAGGTCAGCTTGTACCGATACTTGAATCACCAGGTGATACGTCAATATTTATGTTGTATTTTCACATATAAAATAGCAGATTATATTATTGTGTTGCCTGGTTATATTTTACTCTGTACAACTGTTATAGGGATGAAGGCAATGATGGGTTCTGGAAATTTGTTCTTTTAAAAAACATTTCATGAAATACCAAACTTTATCAAACTCTCTTTAACTGTTTGAAGGATGGAGGTATTCACTTGCTTGAAATTGGTAATTTTTCACGTTATTAATGAAATAGCTCAATGTAATTTTCTCAAAATGTATGGTTTTTCCATGCAGCTTAGTATCTTAAAAGTCAAAAGTTGAAAAGTTTAAGTAACAATTATTTTCTTAGTTTATACCTAAAAATATAGTAAAATTTCCATATTTTGTGGTGAGCCATATGTCTAATAGCATGTTAAAGGAAGTACTTGCATCCTGAAATAGCACTGATATTTAAATGCAAATATTACTAATTGATAGTTGTCAGAGTATCAGCATCTGAGATGAGTATAACAAATATCTTTCAACTTTCATTTGAACTTTTGACTGAACACATGTTCACATTTTACCTCCAAAAAAATATAAATTCATTTTTAATATTTACTAAAATAAATTGACAGTGATCCTTTAAGATATCTCCAGATTTTTGACAGCTTGACCTGCGGTCAGTTTATTTATTTGAATTTAATCACAGAGTGTCCAGTTAATTATCATAGGAGGCCTCGTCCATTCTTGTCAGTTTGATGGAGATGGGTGTGATGGGCTCGTGGAAGTGAGAATTCATCTGGGGTTGCGAGTGTCCACCTCGTGTCCAGTCACCTGCCCAGTGTCCGGAGAGTGGACAGTGACCGGTCTCAGGGGCAGATGGACAACTGACCGGCACGTGCCCATACACAATTGTCTCGTCATCGACTCTCGGGGTCGCGGTGCTGCCCTCTCTTCGCACCTGTGAAGCAGGGATCATATTGAGTTCCCACTCTGCCAAACTGGAGTGCATTCGGAAAATAACTGAAAAGATTGGGATTAATGGATTCAGGGCATGTGATTGAAGTTGATCTGATATTAAACAAGCTTTTCGGATGTTTTGCCAGCGAATTGGAAATATTGTGGTTGTCATTTTCCACCTATGCAAATGTTAGACGGGTTGAAGAATGAAAGAATGTCAAGTTAACAGAGAAAGAGCAATCTTAACATGCAGTTGCCATCAGATTTTATACACATTTGGCATTGGAATTTTAATGTAAAATTTAATGTAATCAGATGGGTATTTACGTTATTTCAATAATGTTTATCGCTGGAATTCTTTGTGTAGTTGGCAAAAATTATTTGAGATAACTCCTTAATTAAATCTTAACAGAAATATCATGTGTCTATCGGTAATTTGATTTTAGTTTTACATAATTTCAGTATTTTAGTATTTATTAGGTTTGTTTGGATATTTGAATCATTACTTAATGATATTATATCAATATGTCATATATAAATGTTTCCCATCCATAAATTCAAAGTTCAGGCTTTACACAAATAAATCAAGTGATACATATCTTCTTTCAATTCCTTGTTAGTTATGAATTATTACGGTAGATGGGATATATTCTATTAAACAAAAAATTATTCGTTCATATACTTAAAAACTATTTTTAAATACTTAATTTGTTGTTTCATTTTCGCACTTTCTGAAAATTAAGCAACGTCTCAAGGAGCGAGACAGCATGTCCAAGCATAAAATCTGGCCAGTCCAGCAGATGTCTAGCCAAACTTACGATCACAGACCGGGGTCTTCAATGGTTTGAACCTGTCAGTTAATTTAACCTTCCTATTGAGCTGAGCCCGACCTCTTGTTTCACAGGGAGCAATCCTGCTGATGACAATGTCATCAGATTAGACACAGTGATGTATAGCCTTGCCCATCAACCTCTACCTAGGAAGACCCTGTCCTTAAACTCTCCATCCTGAAAGATGAGGGTCCGTGGCTGTAGGAGGGACAGTCGGGGTGTAGGGAGGGACTCTGGGTGCAGTGAGGGCTGCTCGAGGAGTTTCAATCAGGGTACCCTCTTGAGCTAGCGCTGTGAACTCGCCGCCTTCTTAAGGGCAGTGGGAGCGTGCCTGTATTTTCGCGGCTTCTATGTACTATTACATTATCTCCAGCTATTGTTATCGGTGTAATGATGGTCAGCTACACTGGTCATCTGTCGGGCAGTTGCATTAAGCGCTCTCCCCATCCTCCATTATCTTGACCAGCGGGCTCTGGACACCTGCCAGTGACCATCTCTACCCCCTTCCTCCTCCTCCTCCTCCTCCTCCTCCCCAGAAATTTGTCCAATCCGGATGAGCAATGCGCTGCTGTCTGAGGTCTTCTTCAAGTGATCTCCTCTGAACAGCTGTTTACGTGTGAGCGAAGTGAAGGATTTGACATGGAAAGGGGGTGGGGACTGGGGTAGATTTGACATGGAAAGGGGGTGGGGACTGGGGTAGATTACGGGTGGGAGATAGAGTGGGGAGGGGAGGGAGCTGAGATTCAGGGGAGGGTCTGGGTAGGTGTGACTGTGTTTGTTTTTATCACACTGACGGCTGTCGAGGAAGGAAGGAGTGTGTTGTGACTGCTCTCAGTGAGCTCGCTATCTCTGACTGTTCATATGCAGGTATGTGGAGGTAACTAGCATAACATTACACTCAGCGAGAGTTTACACTGAGAGAGAGACAGATAGAGAGAGAGGGGGAACACTTTCTGAATATTGATTCCACTCGCACCATGTCTAGAGGAACAAATGTAGCGCACAATGTCTCACGTATATCAAAAAAAAATTGAGGATGAGGACGCTTGTGATCTAGAGAGGCACACATACATAGCTATTTATACAGAAATCCGTGAAAGTGTCAGATGCGCTCTTAATTACAAACGGATAGATTCTGTGGGTTTACGTAAATTAGACATGTATGCAAATACCCATGAGATATGCACATTCCATTACACGAGAGACTCGCTCGGGCTTTCCTGGCAATTTCGTGGGTGAAGGGGAGAGGGGGGTTTGTAATTGATGAGGATGGGGCATGTACCAAGAGGAATTCCCTTGACATATATCAGGTGCATGGCAACCTGCGGCGGGGTTACAGTCATCTACCACGCCGTCCTCGGAGACGGATGGCACAGGAGGTTTGTGAGGTCGATTTGTCTCCTAGTGGCTAAAATGAATTGTCATTCCCTACTTAATTGGACAGAGATGATTTGTATTGGAAACTGGATTTGGTTTTTGTTAATTCATGTGGGACACCCAAATCTCTTTAATGTCTTGTTGCGAGTATGTTGAATTAAGAAAAACTTACGTCTGTAATGTTGATATGTATTTTGAAAACATTCAATTCTATTCCATTTATCAAAGATGTCATTTCTCTGCTGTTTATCACAGATTTCACTATGCGGTTTATCACAAAGATTGAATTCTTTTGATCAAAGTCATAGAGGAAGTCGATATACAAATAATTATTATTGAACACAACCGTTTTAGTATTTTTATCTATTTATATGCATCATTTTTGGAGAAAAAATGTCTAGACACATTTTGATATATATCCCATACTTTAGCTGTCACATTAAAAACTATTTCCCTTTTAATTTAAAAGCTGAAATAATCAGTGAGCACACACAACTCAAAGACGCAGCAGTTAATAACAGATTGAACTGAAAGATAATGATATCCGTGCCATTGTGCATCTCAGCATGTTGCAGTCATATTTGTCTTTTGATTATAGCAAACAGGTAATAATGTGACAGAGTCAGAATAAATACGGAAATCAGTGCATTCCATATTTAGAGTAAACACTACAATCTGGTCCTCCCGGAATAGAACCACCGGGGTCTCTGGCTAGCAGACTGGCATATATTCATCTGCCCAACCATTCCGTCATCAGGAGCAATCAAATTGGAGATAGAGAGAGATGTAAAGCCCAGTGTGTGTGTGTGTGTGTGTGTGTGTTTGTGTGTGTGTGTGTGTGTGTGTGTGTGTGTGTGTGTGTGTGTGTGTGTGTGTGTGTGTGTGTGTGTGTGTGTGTTGATGGAGGGGATAGAGAGAGAGAGTGAGGAGGTAAGGAGGGAGAGAGTAAAGAGGGTTGGTGGGGAGGGATAGAGAGATGGTGGATGGAGGGGAGAGAGAGAAAGAAGGGAGAGAGTGGGGAAGGAGGGAAGGAGAGAGATGAGGTAAAGATAGAGATTGCGAGATCAGCTAGCCTCACATGCTGCGGTGCCTCACTTCTGGGTAACCCTGAGAGTGGCATCAGTGGCCGAGTGCAGCCAGGACACCGCGTGGCAGAACGTGGCAGAACGCGGCAGAACGGCGGCAGAAGCACCGCTGAGTGGCTGACGTCAATGGATGAAGGAGCTGGCGTGGAGGAGAGAAGGCTAATTGTCCACAAAGGAAGTCTTACTGGCCAGAGTCTCTGCTCACCTCTAATTACTGAGCGAGTCGGCATCGATGACGCATCAACGTCATCATCATCATCATCATGGTCGGCGGCGTCGGAGTGGATGGCAGTAGACCAGTCGCGGCAGTCGCGGTCAGGAGTATCTGTTTTACTACGAGTATGTCGGTCATGTGTCTTGCTACTGGATCAGGTGACATAGGTCATTAGTTGTGCGGCCACTGGTCAATGCAGGGGTGTGTTCATAGGTCCATGTTGACATATTACCATTATGGATGTCCCGATAGTATTATATCAATATTTGATATATTTGATAACAATTGGCAATAGTATGTTAACTTCTCGACGGTTTTGAAAATTAAAGAATTTAAACATGTTATCAGGCAATCTGGCCAGTGAAATACTATGGTTATGATAGCGACTAATCACCGATCCTCTGGTTCACGTTCACTGCTTCTAGCTACAATGTAAGGTGACATACAAAGTTTACGGATAGAGGCTATATGATCATTGATCAAGTCATCCGCTGGTTCAAGTCAGTCACACCTCTGACTGCAATGTCAGATGACCCGGGCGAGGTCACCTAAGCACTGTATGAAGTTGGTCACAGTTTTCAAGATGACAGCTGTGGAAAGCTACAAGAATATCCGTCTGGTCACCAAATAATGCTTAAGAATGAAATTATGAATTGAATACAAATCCATTACACATTTATATTTTAAATATAAATTTGAACAATATTTGGATAAATAGCATTATAGAAATGAACATATCATAACAATACGTGAAAACATAAAGATGAAATATTGTTTTTCAGAAAAGAATAGGTAATATATACAGTTTGTTTATTTATAAAGTGATTAGTTACTAAGTTAGGCTTATAATTTTTTAAATATTGTTTTTGAGAACAAGTGATATACTGTTTGATTCATTAAGTGATTATTTCTATTGCTTTTGAGGAAGTCGAAGGTTAAATGCGTATGTTATTGACATTATGTGTAGTCTACGTGTAGGTGTTATCTTTCACTGTTTCCATGGAAATAGTTTACAGTTAAGCCATCGTAGGTTGTCGACTACCGTAGATAAATTCACACACGCACACGCACATCGAACATTCACGACCATGGCAGACACAACCAGTGTTTCTCTATCAATAGCGTAAGTCTATTTGTTGATATAATATATTTCTATCTGTCGATAGTGTAAGTCTATTTGTTGATATAATATATTTCTATCTGTCGATAGTGTAAGTCTATTTGTTGATTTAATATATATATTTCTATCCAACGATAGTGTAAGTATATTTGTTGGCTGAACGTGTGTCTATTTATCAATAGTTCACATCTATTTGTTGAGTATAAATATTTCCCACTTTATCTGTAGCATGCATTGTGTAAATCTTTATTTTAATAGGATTTTATTTTGAGTAATGTTTATTTCATATTACATACCGTTGTATTTTATATTTTGTAGTCAAACCTTTGTACATAAATATAAATAAATATATAAATGAATATAAATATATACTGTATATGAATGAATTTATATAGAAAGCTGTATTACTTTTTTGCTGCACACAATTATTGACTGACTAGGAATGTATTTTATTAGTTTAAAACACCCCTGTCTTTCAGAAGATAGCAACATAGGACAGATAATATCAGGGCAAAATAGTATCAGTAACACATGGAAAATAGTAACGCAAGGAAAAAATGGCCCAAAGTTATATTACCGTAATATTTTTAGGTCATAGCATAGAATGTTAAGGGTTTTAGAAAAATAGTAACACGGGAAAAAATGACCCAAAGATATTTTTTCTTATTATTTTTAGGTCAGAACGTTAAGGGTTTCAGGTCAGAGAATGTTAAGGGTTTTAGGTCAGAGAACGTTAAGGGTTTTAGTTTAGGTCATAGAACATTAAGAGTTTTAGGTCAGGGAACGTTAAGGGAAGCGTGTCGTGTACGTGTGTAAGTTTATGGCTGTATTACGGACGTACGGGTCACGGATGAACACATGACGGTGTACGAGGACCACAGTGGCCACAGGCTGCGTAGGGTCAGCTAGTAGAGATGACTGAGGTGTTTCCACCTCTCAGAGCCTACCGACAGGCCAGTCACCTTGATTAATCTTGTACCTGTACGATGTCCACCTACGCAAAGCCTCCAGTAGCCTACCTCAATGGAGAGTCAAAACGCTACCTGTGCGCTTATTGATGATAACGTTGTTCTGCATTGCGTATCGAGAGATTTTGTAGCGCTGCTGAGTGGTATTGTTTTTCATTTCTAGTCGCGTTTGCGATGATTATTTTAGTGGAGTGAGTTAAGGAATGTTCGTGAAACGGGACAACAGGTGATATTTCTCAGGTTGGGGTGTTCCTATACTGTGACAACGTAGGTTATACATTCGCCATACAAGCAGTGATATTGGCGAGGTGTGGTGATACTGTGTCAGACTCTCACTCGCTCGCGTTCACGTTGGTCTTGATTTTCATTTGGATTTACGAATCATCACAGTAGAGCACTGGCTACCGCTTCACGTTTCAACCATTTCGGGATTACGCTACGTGTATGTGTTAGCCGACTGTTGATTGGTAATTGGTCGGCTGATTTGGATTTTCGAAACCTGGCCTCGTCACCTTGCGACGTTACATTTGGGGAATGGTGCCGCATTGCTTTGTTTTGGTGAGTTGACCGTTGTTGATGCCTGATGCAGCAGTCGGTCGTTACGAGCCTGTAAGGTATTTTGTTTCGCCGTGGAAAGACGTCGCCGCGTACTGCATGACGTCAAGCAACGGGAGCACTTCCATTTCAGCTCACTGGCTCTATTTCTTGTCAGCGTTTACACTAACATTAATGTATTGATATCGGAGAATAGCTGATTGAAAAATCTAAATCAGGATTTGTAAAGAATGGTTCATAGTTTGAGTGTATTTGGTGACAAGCTATTTTTAAGGTAAAGTTTTCATTTATGTTGGAAAAATTGTTGTTATTGATTTTTCTTTTTAACATGATTTAAAAAATAATGTGCTTATTATAATTAATGTTTAATTCATAAACCGCATAAACTAGATGATGGTAAATTCTGTAAATATTCATTTATATGATACTTTTAGAAAATGAATAATAACATAACAGTGATAAATATGTAAAATTGACCTATAAAATTGAAACTTATTAATTTGTTCACTGGGTAGAACTAGAGTAATTTTTCTTGTTTTGACAGTAAATGCTGTAAAGTAGAATGATTTGTTGTAACACTATGACAATGAACAATCCGATTGCAATAAAACTAGTTCATGGTTGTAATATATAGCAATTTTTTACTTGTTAAATTACGTAATGACATCACACAATCCATATCTTGACAATTAACTTCATTAACTTTAATATACATTTTTTGTGTATTTTAACAATTCAGTTTACTTACAGTTTTGCAATTTGTAGTATTTACTAAATGTTACCATTGCATTTTACAAGATATACAACTTTTATCCAAAGTTTATATACAATTTTTACAGTTGTTAGTATTTTCTACAAGAGCATATAATTTTAATCCGGTTGCCAGGAGAATATTAACTTGGCCTTTGTTGTTTCTGATTGTCTATTGTCTAGAGAGAGTATTATGTGCCAGTTAGTATTCATAACCTTTCCAGAAATGTTATAGAAGTAGCTCAGATGTACTACGATCTTGGTTTAGTCTCCTATGATATACTATATTTTCTTATGTGGATGGTGTGCTTATCTCTCTTGTTAACTGGATAGTGTGGTAAGATTTCTTGTTAAATGGTTAGTATGGTAAGCTTTCTTGTTAAATGGATAGTATGGTAAGCTTTCTTGTTAAATGGATAGTATGGTAAGCTTTCTTGTTAAATGATAGTGTGGTAAGATTTCTTGTTATAAATTTGGATAGTGTGTTGATCTCTTTTCTTATAATGGATAGTGTGTTGATCTCTCTTGTTAAATGGATAGTATGGTAAGCTTTCTTGTTACATGGGTGATTAGATGTGGTGTCTAGAATGCTGTTACTACAATGTTGGACAAGGTGTTCAGTGTGGCAGACGTATGTTTTGTGAGCTACGAGTGTAGGAAGTGCTGGTGTCGTGATTGATTGCTTAGCTTTATATTTCATGTTAGGATATTTCCAGTTTCATTACATGCTCTGGAACACGTTTACCACCAAACAATTATTGGCTGCAATTTTTACTGTTCTTGCAAATAGTTAGCTGCAATTTTGTTACTGTCCTTGCAAATAATTGAATGAAATTTTCCAGATGTAAATTTATACTGTATGTATAGAAATAGTCTATCCAATAGACACAGTTGTTGTATCTTTTTTTCTCTTCTTCTGCGGTATCTTGTTACAAGCTTCAATAACAGGCAGCATTGGTACGTTATATCTCTTTATCTCGAGCTCTTTACTCACTATACAAACAAGTGCATTGGAGTCACAGTGCTGTACTATTGTAAGGCCCTCTTGAGCTGGTAGTTAATAATGCATAGAGTCAGTTCGTCATTAACCTCATTTTAAATATGTGCCGTGATCTATATTCCCATTTTACAAATGATTTTGTATTTAATAAGGCATATTAATATTCTCACTCATTTGTCTGTAGCCAATTGAAAAGAAATGAAATACTATTTTATCTTTTTGCAAATAATTTAGTATTTGTTGACATGAATGCATATAATATTATTTCACTCATTTATTTAATATAAAAAATAGTACATCAATAAGAAATATGCCACGTGGTCAAAGTGGCCAACTGAAAGAGGAACTATCCTGCTTCCGGGGAAGTTTATAGGATTATTTATAATTAAACCAATTGTGTTGTGGTTATGTTATTATTGGTCTTCACCGGCCATTGAATAAAAGTTGGACGTTTGATGATTCATACGGGAAATTCCCTGCCTCAGCTATTAATGGGATATACTGATTGGCCAAGATTCATTTCCTCCTTCCTACAACCAACTTGCTGTCTAGATCTGGCTCAAGTTCTTCTCTAAACCAATGATGATGCTACCAGTGTATTCTCACAAACATAGTACACCTCTTGTCCCCTCATGAGCAGTATTCTTGCCCTAATGGTATACAAAGTCAAATAGACAGGTCAGGCTGCTTCCTTCAAATGTGCGATGTAAGTTCTTTAACATTGTTTAATTGTTATTCGTGTTTATGTCTTTATTGTTTGTTTTAAGAATTAAGATGTCATCATAAATTTTAGCTGCTGGGTTATTATCACTATCTCCATGGTCTATAGATGTATTCATTTATCAGATATAGTATATTGTTATTTATGATTTAAAAAGAAATCCAGATCAAATATTTTTTTACAGAATATCATATATTTTGGATTATGAGATGTAAATGTTCCAGTTATGATGATCGACATCATCTTGGTTAGATTAACCGAATAGCTGTAATGGTTTACCATTATTTATATGACTTACGTTAGTAATATTTTAATGTTATTTATACATCTACAAATAATTAGGAAACAGAAGTCACAGCTGGTCAGACTAATCTAAAAGTGTGCCTTCACGTCGCGCGCGAAAAACCTAATTTGTAAGTAGCAGACATATTGATCGGTCACGAACTGTTTTTCATCCCCATGTAGCCATTTTCTCGGACATGTAGCGAGGAGCTTCTTCTTTATGCTAACCAGGCCGTGGGTACCCCTAGGGTCGCAGTAATTAGGAACTGTAATAGGCTATGAAATACCCATGCCCCCATGCCAGCACTATTGATCACCAAGTCCGTCGTAGTGCCCACTTATTCGTGACTGTACCGCGGATATATAGGTGTGTGTTCGAATCCCCTCATGGTCATTTACCTACAGAGCGACACCAAATCCTATTATGCTCATGCTTAGCACAGTACAGCATGTTGTTTTGATTGCACGCGCTCGGGAACGGGGGCGTTTCGGAATAGCGTTAATGAGGTCGAAGCGAGCCCTTGCCGAGCGGCGAGAAGAATATTGAGTGGAGTTCCTCGTAGCTAGTCTCGGCATAATTGTGCGATCAAATGAGAAATTAGGTGACGGAGTTTCTGAGGTCAGTAGAGAAAAAGACATACATTATATGTGTGTGTGTGTGTATATACGTCGCGCGAGTGGGTTATTCGTGTGTGGCTTATTTCTCGGGCTGTGTTCAGGTGTTGGGATAGCCTTCAGGTACGTAACGAGTCCCGGAGTAATTGTGTCCGTCAGCAGTAGGCAGGACAGGTGTAGAGGAACGTTGCTGTAGGAATGTCAAGGGGGGTAAACACGCATGTATCTCTGGCACTTAGACCTACGTATATACGTCCTGTATATGTACAGGAAACCCATGGCTAACAGATTCAATGGTGTTGCTCAGTCAGTTGACAGAATGATGCTGTTAGATTTTATTAAGGAAAAAAATAACGAAAATAAAAAAAAAAGGAAAAATTGTCATTACCGTATTAGTATAAAATTATTTTTGTTGAACTCTGTTTTTTAAACAAAACGTTGATGTTGAAATAATAAATAACGTGATAAAATGGATACATTTCTGTTATTTTCAGATAATGTAATAATACATGTTTACAATATACCGGTACTTCGGATTTCAATACGTGTTAGACTTCCCAAGTTATTTCTATGACTAGAGCAGAAGGATTGTCTCAATGAAAAATTGATGTATTTTTATTTCAGGTTTATTTTTATCCAGTATATTTTAAGTAAGCACACATCCGTTCTCCAAGTCTTATTAATGGAATGTTTTTTTTTTTATACCCTGACCTTCGCCACCAGCGTTGTGTTCCAGCCACTTGTTTACATGATAATATGTCGCAGCTAATTCCTTCCTTGCTCTGGTATGCTTGCACTAGTATGAATATTACGTTGTTATCCTAGTATGTCTTAGAATATTTCTCTTTTAGTGTATGTCAAAATGAGCAATCACCATCTGTCTATGTATTGAGGATAATGTATTTTTATAGAGTACTAGTATTTGTCAATTTAGAAATTGTTGATATTTCCTAGAAAAAGAAAATACTTAAAAATTGTGGTTATTTTATTATTAATATCACCACTAAATATAAAATATGTTTTAAAATGGTTTATTTCTAAAAATAGTTTTAATGTTATGTTTTTAAAATAATTAAATTAATTACAGTTTCATGTGATGAATATTTATGAAATATGTTAATAATTGATCCAGTGCTCTTTAGGGCATCTCCGGTTGCCTTCAGCAGGAAGAGGGTTGAAAGTGCATTTATAGATATCTTGGTGTATGAAAAATGGTTATTGATGTGTTTTAGTTAAAAATATACATGTAATTTTGTTACACACTATACGTGTCTTGTGGTTAAAAGTATGTCTCGTGGTAAATACTATGCCCCAGTAACCAACAATGTTGCACTGGAGTGTTGCCCAAAACAAAATCAGTGACCTTAATATATTGTCACCTATCCCAGTACCAGCCTGCCTCGTGCCATTAAGAATAACAAGGCCCCATTGTCTACGACTGGCCTAGTGCCAGTGTGCTACAACACATCTGCGTCAATCGTTGTCAGCTTAAACAAATGTGGATTATTTGGATCAATTATTTTCAACGGATATTTATTTCTTATCCACCGGTGCTATTTACGGTGACGCATTACGTCTATACTTGTAAGCGGACCGCGGCTAATTATAGTTGAAATATGAATGAAAATAGTAAAATCATTGGGGGAATCCCTGAGCGATACAATACAGTTGTGTTATGGATTGTGCGTCAGGATGGAATGCGTATTCGTATTCCATGGGTGGAGTGATAAGGCATGAGACTACATACGCATACCACAGCCCTTGTATACAGACCAGTAAAAAAAGGTCAACATCT
Organism: Lepetodrilus elevatus; assembly: GCA_034780755.1. Lineage (NCBI taxonomy): Eukaryota > Metazoa > Mollusca > Gastropoda > Lepetellida > Lepetodrilidae > Lepetodrilus > Lepetodrilus elevatus. The sequence goes on from JAVCKZ010063623.1 coordinate 15,838, forward strand.
TCATTTACATCTACAGCTGTAAATGGATCTTCTATGTATTGACTCATTTTACACTTGTCAAATGTCAAGTTGTGACGTTTTTAACGCTATGCATGAAAATAAGTCAAAATGCAGGTTTAAATAATATTCGGAGGGAAGTTGATCACTCTGAGCTTACCTCCTGTGACTAGGACGGGGTGCGTATGTACGAGTGCAAATTAGTCACAGCAAATGTCATTTCAATCATAATGTTTTTAGTATAGAATATATTTAATATAGAAATTACTTTATATTTCAGAAACAGTACCGTTGACCTTTTAGCATTTGATTTATGTTAATTATTTTTGTGTTTCAGTGTTGAAGGCTGACTAGAGAGGACTGCTCAATTCATATCCATTTTTTCCCAGTGGTTATACGCGCAGCATAATATTGGCTCAATCAAGCAAATCAGTTAACCCAACCATGGGGCGGAAAAAAATCCAGATCTCGCGAATAGGCGATGAACGAAACCGCCAGGTAAGAACACAGTTTCCACAATTATATTGATGTTTTTTAAAATTTATATTTATTTATATGTTTTTTTTTACTTACCGGTAAATCAATCAATCAATATTATTTTTTACACATTATTTATTTTCAAAGTCCTCCGGGATTTCTTGGGCAGCCAACTTATTGACTGACTAAACGCGTCTCCTGATGATATTCCTTCATGCGTGTACATATTTTAAATAATTTACTTCATTGCACTTAATTTACTTCATGATGTGCGTATAATGTATACTCTAGCTAGGTTATCATGACCAGGGTTGAAAGATTGCTGTCTAATTCAACTACATTAACAAATGTTAATTGTTATCCATTGGTCTCGCAGGAGGTAGTTATTGCAGAGAAATAATATTGTAGATGAATAATATTCAAAAATGTAATTCCATGTGCGAATGAATTTTCACTGATGAATCTTAATATTTATCCTTTGAATTAAAGAGATAATATTGTAAAGAAGTAATATTAAATGTCTATTTTGAATGAATTTACGTGGATACATATTATCAGTTATAGCAGTGTCACAAGGTGTATGTGTGTTGTTGTACATCCCGCGTATGGATTTAATCCAATTGTGGTATGCTAAATAACACATACTGTAAATCACAATATTAATGTGTCATTAATTTAATGCGACCTCTAGATTTTAGACGTAAATGTGACACCAATAAAATGTTAACGGTCATGTCTCCATGCATGTTTTTTCCCCAGGTCTTACCTTTAATGCGCAGCAATTAAATGTGACCTCCTTCTCATATTAATATTCCACTTGCATTAATTTCATGATTTACAGTATATACCTTGAATTACAATGAATTTATGTTGCCAGTATGTTTTTATATGAATTTAAAATAGTTACAATATTTATTGAAATGCATACTCATTTATTGTGAACATGATCACTGTAGTGATCTGCAAGAGATGGGGGGGGTGGTTGACGACTTTTGAATGCCATGTTAAAATCATGTGGTATATGAGGGGGTTATATTTCTTCTGAGAAACCTATTTCCCTGTCAGCTGCTCAAGTAGGACACACAGAATATTATCACGATCACGTGCATCAATCAGATATATTGACATGGCGGCAAGATAATAATATTAATGCATTGGTCTCGCATCCACGATGAATCCAAAAAGGAGAGAAATAATGTTTAAGGTTAGAAAAATTCATGTGTTTTTATCAATGACAGGAATAACTGTTACCTAAGTGTTCACTAATGTGGTTCACGCCATTTGATATAGCGGCTACATCTATTTTCACCCACACAGTTCGAACGTCATGTTCACATTCCAGATCAGTGCTTCCAACAAGAACGTACATAACGTGCATCACATTTTTATCGTCTTCATCTTTGTTTTTCCATGTTAAAACCGTTAAGTTGAAATGGTTATGTTATGTTCTACATGGATTTTTAATGAATAGTATTGTACACTTTTAATGGCATGTTACGTATTGAGTAACAAATGTGTTTCGGAAATTGAATAAAAATATGCGATAAGAACTGGCGATTAGTAGGTTATTGGTTGGTGATTGTTTGGTGATTAGACAGACTGACCAACTGGCATGTTCACAAGGTATCGGCTGTGGATTTGTTTCCTGAAACCAGGTTAACCCTGCATGGTCTAGCGAAGGGAAAGCAATATTATGCCTGGCTGCAGATTGCTAAGTCAACATATTTAAGTGTTTTGCAATATGATGTTAATAGCGAGGTAGTGAAAAGTTTATGTCGTGTTAAAGACTACGTAAACCTCTATGACCCAAAAGATGAGAACATAAAAAGCTATTTTAAAGGCGTTATGTTGATCTTCAATACGGTTCATGATGGAATAGAATTTTCTATAGCATTTTCTTTTTAGGAAATGGATACAAATGTAGTCGTGATCTTCTGTATAATCTTTTCAGCTAATTAATATTTTGTTTCCATTTTGTAATGATAAATAAATAATGAATCTCGCATTAAAGTTTGTTTTTATGACCTACATGTTTAACAAGAGTAAGATTTTAATGATTAAATATTATCTCTGTAAACAATTAATCACCTTGATCTTCATTCTTTTGAATGTGATAATGAAATAACATCTTAATGCAGATTCACCATCGTATTGGTGATCTGGTTTTGGTAGGAGAATACTCAGGAGAAACCTTTTGGTTTAATCCATGATCCCTATTTTGGTTGCTATGTCAAAGATCCTAATTATGCACTAGAACGTTTGAAAATTGAAAAAACATTTCCTGAACCATTTTATTGAACTTTTTGTCCATTGGTGTGGACATCATCAGAGAATGATGCACATCGCTGAATGATGCACATCACTGAATGATGCACATCGCTGAATGATGCACATCACTGAATGACACACATCAGGGAATGATGCACATCACTGAATGACATAGAAAAACAGACATTATATCTAAATCTTGGCATCTGATATTGGTCTTCAGACAACGGAAGATAAACCAGGACACCAAAATAATATTCAAACTCAACCCTTCAGATTCATAGTCGGACACAACACCCCCTGCACCACCACCCAGGCTTTTAAATGTCGGAACAGTACAAGAGTGCTACAGTGTATGTAGAGAAACACATCTGGTGTTCATATAAGTGCTAAACAAAATGTCATTACGTTGTAGGAATATATCACAACAGTTTCTCGAAGAATGACTAATGAAATATAAATGGCTTCGTTTGCATAACAATGGCTACGTGCAGAGACCTGCTCATTGCGAGACCTGTTCATCAGCAAACATGCTTTTGAATCAATTTTTATATATATTGTTCTCTAATTTCTTGTATAAAGCTACCATCTTAGTGAAGATTTACCATGATGTAGAATGAAATTGTAATAACGTTGTAGTATAATATTATGCGTTTGCTGGGACCTTACCATTGAAATAAGAAATTAATGTTTAAAGTTGTGGTTTTCATGACATGCACTACAAACTTATTTCATTTCTTGTACAAAAGTACCAAATTAAAGTAGATTGACCATGTCGTGAAGTGTTAAAGTTCATGGTTTTCGAGCAGCAGAAGTTGGTCTCGTAAAGTTTACTGCCAGGTAAATGGCGCAAAGCCATTGGTTTGATTTTGTGCCAATCATATTGGTGAGAAATAGAGTAGAACTTACTGTGGAAGATTGATAGCTTCTAATTAGTAAGAACATGCCCGTAGAATAGATAGGCATGCCAGCCTACGTGAATGATTGGGAAGGATAGCAACCAACGCGGACGTCCCCGCTTACAGCATAGTGTTAACCCTCTCTCTCCCATGTTCATCATTCAACAATGAGTTATCTGTTTATTAGATATATTAACCCTATTGGGTCAATGACCATGTGGCAGTATTACACAGGTCATTAACCCTATCTGAGCCATCAAATGGGTACCATCAAATGCGCTGTTGTGTCCTGCTTACAAGAAGGTTAACCACTTCAGGCCTGTAAAGTATTATTGCATGGTATTTTTTGTGTTCCTGTTGCGTAATCCTTTATCAAATATTAAATTCAGGTCTTAAAAAGCCAATGGAAGGTATTTGACTTGACTTCTTTTAGATTTTCAAAACAATGTGTCACATTGTCAAAATTTGCTCTCAATTTTATTGTTCAAATATCTTCTGCACAAAAAGTTCTGTTCATGAAATCTCAGTTTTTTTATTTCGAAGTTTTACTATTGTTTGCTAGTTATGCAATTCTCAAATAAACACAAATGTGTATCTCCGCTGAGCATATTAGGGAAAGGAATCTACGATTGTAGGATATATCATTTGTAAAGCTTATGTACGTCACGATGATAAATTGTTTCTCTGCGGAGCAAAGCGTTGTCTCGTTTAAAGCGAGGACACATCATAATGAGTGAGTTGTATCTGGAAATGTTGGAAATGAAAGTGACAATGTTTGTTCGTGCTAAGTCCCAGTGATCACTCAGGATGTTCCCCTTTCAACGTGAAAACAAAAAAGCTTTTATGTCCGATAACTGTTGTCCTCCTTTCATAAATTCATGCCATTTCTGTACATCTGCTTGTGTAGACACAGCATTGACATCAAAATTACTGATATTTAAGTAGGTAAATAGCAAATAGGGGAATCCAAACATTTCTATTTATTTGCGCATCCATTTCAACAAACATGAGGGTCTTGAAATCAGACATTAACCTCGATCACCCCCCATCCTTCCCTCAGGCAGTAGACAAATCACCATTGGTCAGTTGGATGTAACCATTGTCCAGCTTAAACCCACCTGGATGTAACGAGTCGTGTTTACCTGACAAACAGGTGAAAATCTCTGACATGCCCTCCACTGTGTTGTAGGACTGTAGTAAAAACGCCCCGAGCTGTACTTGTTTTTGGTGTGAGGCAAGGCTGACTCATCTCTCCACAGCTGTTCCATGTACGGGTCAACTCCCAAACCTGTAACCCTGTACTGGCTACTGCACAGCAAGTGTCGGGTGTACCACATGCACCTTTTTATCAGCGTGTGCCTTTAATCACTGTCTAGTGAACGTGCACCTTAAATTAGTGTTTAGTGAACGTGCACCTTTAATCAGTATTAGGTGAACATGTACCTTTAATCAGGTGAACATGAGCATTTAGTTCGTTGTTTAAGTGAACCCCCACATTTAATTACTGTTAGGTGAACGTGTGCCTTTAATCACTGTTTTAGTGAACATTCACCTTTTATCAGTGTTAGGCGAACATATACATTTTGTAAGCAGTGAGGTAAACATCCACGTTTCACCAGTTTTAGGTGAAAATACACCTTTAACTCTATGCTGGATTAGACACAGACACTGCTCTTTAGGGCATCTCTGGTTGCCTCCAACATGGAGAGGGTCAAGCAGCATTACATGAATATGTGTTTTTAAACAATGTTCGTTGAACATGAACCTTTATTCAATGTTTGGTAAACATGTGCCTATCAGTGTTTAATTGAACATTCACCTTTAATAATATTGTGGCGAACATACACCTTTAATAAGTGTTAGGTGAACATATCCGTTTATCATTCAATGTTTAGGTGAAAACATACCGCACATACTCGTTTGATCAGTGTTAGGTGGATCTGCGCCTTTCATCAGTGTCAAGTGAACACATGAGCTGTTTATGGGTATACAGATCCTAACTTTAATCAGTGTTGGGTGTACGTGAGTCGTTTGTCAGTGTTAGCTTTACATAAGAGCTGGCATGCATCAGTACTGGCGAACCTTCCACTAGAATCAAATATATGTAAATGGATTTATCGGATGACTGTTTAATAGTTTCACTGGTTACAAAAACTCAAGGCTTGATCTGTAACACTGAATTCAGCAGAGGACGGAAGCATCGCTTTCAAGGCATGCTTGTGAAAATGGACACTTTTATTTAAGTACGTATGCCCATACCTACTTGAATAACATCCAGTCGTTGATACGAGACCACTTCAATGTGTTTTATTAGTAACATGAGGACAAACATAACCAAGCCCCTACCCCCCAACAGCACCAGACAATGTTGCTCAATCAGGGAATCTCTGTCAGATAAGAAACACAAGCACTGCTCATTTATTACCCCTTGCTGTCCTCTGTCTATCAATATGCTTTATGACAGTATATTTAATTTATTAGTCTTTTCCTTTCATTCCAAGAATGGCCTGTATCTTGATATATACTGTTATCTCGGTACAGGTTATTGATTAGATATTAGTTGCACCAAGTGGTATAAGGACGCATGTCCTTAGATATTACTAATACCAAACATAAAAGATCCTTATAACACACACACACGAAGAACCACCCACAAAACATTCCTCCCCCCCACCCCCACCCCCACCCAACACACCCAACATAAAGATCCACCCACCCCACCAGCACAAACTGCAAGTTGATAGTCTCAAAGTAGTGCCCTTCAACAGGCTTGTATGTCACTCTCAGATTAACTTGGAATTCAACAATTGACCATAAATGTCGACACTTGACAGACATATCGCTGTTCTATACCCATGTACTTGACACTGGCAGGGCTGTCTGTATCGACGCAGATTCATGTTGAATAAAAACAGGATGCCAAAACCTAGACAATGTACCAGTTAACATGTGCTGTCTGTGATAAAGCAAGCGATAAAATTAAATGTCGATGTTATCTCTTATTTCACTTACTCGGTAGGATTACAAATGTATTACAATTTGACAGCATAAACTCATAATGATTATAGATTTTGTTGTAGCCTAAACTTGTAATTATTATAGATTTTTTGATAACATGAAGTAATTATTACAGATTTGTGATAGTCTAAACTTGAAATTATTACAGATTTAAACATCTGAACTAAGATACTTGAGCATCATACTTAAGTATCCATATGGTGTCATGTTTTCTCTCCGTATCATTTCTAGTTTGTTAAACAAACTCAGCCTTACAACAACCAAGTATTTTAGGTCTGTTTTTACTTTTGGAGGTGTCCGTTGGATGGTTCAACTTGACAGTTCTGTCAGGTATACAGAGCAACACTGAGAAGTAGTATACCTCCCATATAGTTCTTTAGGTGTGTATACCCGTAGTTGTGTTTAAGAGTCTACTCCAGAAAGATTACCTAAGCTAGGGTTGTGTGTGTGATGTGTTACCTAAGGTAGGGTTGTGTGTGTTACGTGTTACCCCAAACCCAGCACCAGATCCTCAAAGGCTTTCTGTGAGTCCCCTTCACCAGCGATCCTCTTGAAAACTCCAAATCACGGTTGACCCTTAGAGCATGTCCTTACAAAGAGAGGGGGCGAATCCCTAATGATCCTTGTCACAAGAAGACTGGCCGTAACAAATGAATCCTTTATCCATTACCTTTTTATAAAAACCACCTTCACAAATCCAATGTAAGGCTTGTTATAATGTTTTACAAGGAAATAGTGCTTGAGGTTTTTGTTAATGGCCAGCTTGAGAGTTTACTGGTCTTTTTGTCAAAGATTTGTCAGCGCCTGCGGAGGTGTTGGTTATGAAACGATGGCGCTGTTGTCCTCTGTGATGTCTTCTGGAATCCGCGCTCGAGGGGCCGTACATGTCGGCCATTGTGTAGTCGGTTCCAGTCCTGTGTTGTCCTACAATGAGCCCCAGACCATCATTATTCCTCTAACTGCGGTCATTAGTTCTGCATCTCTGAATGTCTTTACCTACGCCATTTGTCATCGAGCCTGCCAGAAATACGAGAACAGGTTAAGTGGGACGATAGATAATCAGCGTTCTTTACTGTAGCATACCTTATTGAGGGATACTTCTTTAGGGGTTCGATGAGCTAGGCACGTGGAACCAGTTAAGCCGATACAGGCAATTGGCTTGTTGTTGAAATATGGGGTCTGTGAACCCTGTAGTGTTCACCTTATGGGGACAAACATGGAATGTGGATTGGCCTTACATATACGGGGGAACTTTAATTTGTTATTCGAGCACGAGGTCCACCGACAGAATAGAGAAGGTCCTCAGGCTGTATACTTTAAGCTTACAAACTCAATTAGTTCCGAATGACTGTGCAACAAGAATATGTTCCAATTAATATTAAAACGGATACAGTTTCACAGTTGTCATGCTCAGTTGAATAGAAGTAATTAATTGCGCTTCTGAAATGAAGAAAACTTTGGACCACCATGTTCTTGAGCTATGTGAATTTTATTCAACTATGTAAGTTATAAATGTGTTCTGGTTAGAAATTGGTTTGGGGGGCTGGGATGAGGGTGGTGTGTGTATAGGTGGGGCGAGTGTGGCGTAGGGTGTGTGTGGGGGAATTCAACCTGACCTTTCACCTCTCTGACGTAATTCTGAAGGCAGATGGTCAAAGGGCATTGATAGCACCTGCATTGAAATGTGGGTACAATGTTTTCATGGCTTTGAGGGACGATCAACGTTATTTGTCGTAATTGCTTCTTACTTTAAGTTGCTTTCTTGAAGAGGCCATTCTATTAGTCTTGTCATTAAGATTGGAACAATCTGCCCCATTACCTGAGATTTGGTAACCTTTTGCCCAGCTGCCTTCATTATGGCCAATCAAAATGAACAACTGACCACGGTATCCGTTGTGATTGGCCGAGGTATTTTGGGCGACACATCTGCTAGCATTGTTATGCATTGCATCATAATTTGAGATGGGCATTTCAATGAGTTTGACTTTATGTCTTGATTTCTGTCAAAACTACCGACAGTGATTTGAGTTATGTTTACTTTATGTATGGACACATGGACTTAGATGTTATTGTTGGGCGGACTGCATCTGTCCATTGTTTTCCCTGCAAGCCTCTCGTGTCCATATGTTCCGGTCAGAATATGTTGAATAGTGGAATTGCGTTACATTCCTTTGATGTGGCAGAATACAAGCATTTCAATGAAATAGATTAAAACTCTCTGACTAATTTCAACAATTATCTATTGAATATTTTCCGATTTCCCCACCATAATTATAAATTTATTGGTGTTGCATCCATGTCAAAGATATTGGATATTTACTTGATTTTAATTTTTTTTTTAAATTTAATTATTTGTTTCTATTTGGAGAGTTATCTTATCACAAATATAACAAACAAATCAGAAAATACATCTAAATAACATTGACTCCAATGTCTTTGACAAGGACTATGTATTGCTCAATACAACCATAATATTTTTTAAACGGTATCGAGTTCCATGCTCGTTTTATTGTCTTGTCTTAGTCACGTATATGGGTGAAATATTCACGCTTTATTAACTTTAAAAATATTTATATTTTAAAATGTTATTCAAGTTTTTCCAGAGTATTCAAAACAATGAATTTGTATTTCAGGTGACGTTCACCAAGCGAAAGTTCGGCCTGATGAAGAAGGCGTACGAACTCAGCGTCCTCTGCGACTGCGAGATCGCGCTCATCATCTTCAACGGCTCCAACAAGCTGTTCCAGTACGCCAGCACGGACATGGACAAGGTGCTGCTGAAGTACACCGAGTACAACGAGCCGCACGAGAGCCGCACAAACAAGGACATTATCGAGGTAAGTGCCTTCAAGAAGGAGCTGCTTGATAGCATCGAGCCAGCCGTGATGACGTTTCTCTGATAGCTACACCTGCTGATGGTCATGTCGGAATCTCTTGGCTGCTGATCACGTTGGCTGCTGATCTGCTGATCGGTGGTGGGTTTCTTAGAAAAGGGTCCAGACACGCACACTTTTAGTTCTTTGGGCTAGTTCACGTTGTGTTTCTGAAGGTCTGTAACGCCGTCTTGACTTTAAGGTATTTGGGACAGAAAGGTTGCGTTTCTGAAGGTCTGTAATACTGTCTGTCCTATCGTTAACACTTTAACGTGACACAATCAGTTTTGGGGGCTGTATCAGTTTGTATTTCTGAAGGCCTGTAATGCCGTCTGTCCTACCGTACCACTTTAACCCTCTCCCTGCTGGATTACACATGACACTCTTTAGGGCATCTTCGGTTGCCTACAGCATGGAGAGTGTTAAGTCATGACAGTATAATTTTGTTTGTTAACACTTTAAGTTGCAACACTATCAGTTTTTTTCGGCTATATCAGGTTGTATTTCTCAGTCTGTAATAATGTCTGTCCTTTGGTTAACACTTTAAATCCTGGGTATTTTTATTAAAGAAATACTGCACTTAAATTTAACTGTCTCCAACCACCTTGAAGCCTTTTAATCTAATGTGTTGCATTAAATATTCAGACTTCCTCAAGTTAAAAGATGGCAGCAGTTGTATAGTTAAAGGTAACGTCATTATATTAAATAACTACCAACAAATATAGTTAAAGGTAACAATGTCATAATATTAAATAACTACCAACAAATATAGTTTAATTACAATTCTGGAGATAAAAATGAGTGTTATGTAAATAACCAGCTTGTAATGTATTTAATGTGATGTTAATATTCTTATGAATGGCATGAACAGTATCTGAGTATGGTATAGTTTATTACTTTGAAATCATATTTATCTCCAATTAATCTTGTTCAAATAAACTAGTGATTTTCCAATGAAATTATGATCTAGAATGGAATATGGTCTGAGGAAATTATAATTTAGAACGGAATGTGTTCTGAGGAAATTATGATTTAGAAAGGAATGTGTTCTGAGCAAATTATGATTTAGAATGGAATATGGTCTGAGAAAATTATGATTTAGAACTGAATATGGTCTGAGGAAATTATGATTTAGAATGGAATGTGTTCTCAATGATATTAGACCAGTGCAGAGTAGAATGACAACACAGACTCGACTACTAGTAGCTGTTTTAGTCTGATCTATTAACATAGGAATGTACCAGAGCAGGACCTGTACATGTTTAATATAAACCAGTTGAGCAGGGACATGAAAACATTATTGTATACATGCTCCTTCCATGTCAGCCAGTTTGATGGACATAATATCTGTTATGCATCATAAATTTAGCAACGCAAAAACATAAATATACTTTTATTAATACTTTTCGTATGTTGTCACGTTGAGCCGTTATTATGCATGTTTAATATACTCGTAAAAGTGTCTCGATGGTATTTAAAGTAAAGATTGAATTATGGGATACCTACAGGGTTGTGCCATTTAAGTCAGATGTTTTCAATGCAATTATTTAAAAAATTGTTTCCATCACATGCAAATAAGTCGGAGGTAAGAAGGTCTATGGATGTATTGATGAATGTAATGCCGAATGAAATGTTGAATGTGAAAGGACTCAATAATAATGGAGTTTGCCGTGTCAATTTTAATAATATATATATATTTGTCAGGTTGAGTATCGAATCAGTTTGGTCAATATAAAAAAAAATCGTTCGGAATGACAGACCAGTGACACTTATGATCTAGTTGCCTTTTGTAATGAATAAATAAATATCACATTTCTGGGCCAATAGAGATGTTTCATTGCCCATAAAGTCACAGGAAATAGACTTCTAGGCTTCATTTATATTTATTTATTTTGCTCGCCTTCTATGTGATAAGCATGCGGATATGGAAGACAAGTTATCGGGCTTGTGTCACGTGTGTTATGGTATATGCTAGTCTTCCGTTCATGAAGGGGAACTCGTTTCAAAACTGCAAGTCTAATGAACCTGTAACTCCATAAATATTTCCATGGGTGGTAAAATCATTAAAACATTCAAATTATCGTGATACAATTTCATACTTGGCATAAACATTGCAAATATAAATGTTCACCTGTGACCTATGTTGGAATCTAAATTTATAGAAATTGTCCGGGCACCCTTTCCACAGAACTAGCGTAGTGCGTAGTAAGTCTTTAGCAACTCCATGCTAACGTACTGGAGTTATGACTCTTATAACTTTTCGATTATTCTGTGGAACAGGCCTCTAAGCATTTTATAATATGGCCGCAATATTGGACAAATAGTCGTACTTTTACCCATCCATTTTCCCGCAGCGACATTAAACTCCAAATTAAATTAAACGTTAAACATTGTAAATGGGTGAAAGATTCCCGCAGCAACGTTAAACTCTGCATTACTATACTCCCTCACCTAACAATTGTTGCTTTTAGGCTTGCAATTCGGGGACTTTAGCCTGGTGGGGGGAAAAAATAGGTGAAAAAAAAAAAGTAGGTGAGAGAAAAGTTGAGGTGTACTGCGGTACTTCGGATGGAGATGGTGGCGATTGCAGCGCTGGTAGCTGAGGGGTTGTAGGAAGTGATTGAGTATCGCGCACAGGCTTGTCATGATAAACTTTCAAAGGTAAATGTACTCCAATAGGGATAATTATTTACACAGCCTAGAGGTAAACGTATAGGTATATATGTTAATAAAATGTATGCTGGATGCACGTAAAGTCGACCAGTGTATATACACGTAATAAGTAAAATGTTTGAGCTTAAATCGTGTCTTGGAATGCGACAGCAGTTTTGGTTTGTTTTTACCAGCTGGTTTATGTGTTATAGTGCAATTGTTGTTGGTTATCCTCCCACAAGAAACAGATTATCCACAATGTTGCGCAAATACTGTGAACGAATCTCTCCCACACACATGTACCATTACTAAAGCCGTGTACTATTATAAGCACACATCATTGAGATACAAAAGTGTGTACAAGTATTTATCACTGCTATGCATCATACATTAAATAATTAACTTTATACATGATTGTATATATGTGTACCAGATTCATATTCAAAGTTTAAAAAAATAATTAATAACTAATACATGGTATGCATCCTTAATTAATAATGTTAAAATTATAAAAAATATATGTTATAAAAAATACAACATTTATTTTTATTTTTATGTGCAACTGTAATAGAGTAGGCTATGGTTGTCACGAACATTCCTGACATCGGAAGAGTCACGAGGACTAGGCTATAGTTCTCACGACATTCCTGACGTCATATGGTCCATTACTCTTGACGTCATATGGGCCGTTAGTCTCGAACCAGTAGCATCAGGTCTAGTATGACGTCAATACTCTCTAGCCAAAGTTTCCGGGATCCTAATCGAGTGCTGTCATTATCTCGTCAAGTTGGGAGAGCTAAAGCTGACGGAGATGACGATAATCTTAACCATAATGAAAACCTTCTCACGTAATTATCCTTATTAAAAAAACCACAGTACACATTTCCATTTTGTATATGCATAATGAAGTGTGGTTTTGCCCTGAACTGGTTGCAAGTGAGGCAAACCATCTGCATGATTTAACTATAACTGTTCAGGGCAAAACCGTACTTTATTACAGTTACACCACAGTACAGGGAAAAGCATATTAATGTAGGTCAGAAGATGGGTAGGTAAGCGAGACAACTAGGTATGAGGGGAGGGGAGGGGATGGGATGGGGAG
>JAVCKZ010063624.1:0-14981 GCA_034780755.1 Lepetodrilus elevatus
CATCTGGCCCCGAGATTACGAAACTTTCTGAGCACAAAAACGTACTCAGACTATGACGTCACATGACGTTTTATGAAAAAAATTCTGAGTCGAGTATGACATCGTACTCAGAAAAGTTTCGTAATCTCGGGGCCTGGCCTCTGTTTAACCCTCTCCATGCTGGAGGCAACCAGATAGGTCATAAAAAATAGTGTCTGTGTCTAATCCAGCAGGGAGATGGTTATGACCCGTTTATCAACTCCTAAGTTAGATGTCGTTATAAGAAGGGATAGGACTTGTGACGTCGTCGTGAAACACTTGTTACGAGGTGATACTGGTTTAGGATCTCTGTATCGTGAAACGGGGGGGGGGGGGGCCTAGGAATTGTTTCTCGAAGCTCACAATACGTAAAAGGATCTTGAAAGCAACTCTAAACCCCAATTTAAAACAAATTTAACTTGCGAGAACGCTGTGACTGGATCGTTGATCTCTAGCTGTGTTTTTTCCAATATACTGCACATTTTACATGGCTGTCTTGTCCTGTACGAAATGGCAGAACTCTTAGGGTAATTCAACCTTAGCAAGCTCAGCTTTAGCATTATAATAGCAATGGTGTATTCTGTGGCTAAGGTAGGAGCTAATGTTACCTTTACGTCACACCATTTTGTACAGGCGAACCCAGGGGTCATGTTCACATGTTCATTTATGTAACAACATCGTTAAGCGTCAGCGTGCCAGGTTTTACTCCTCGCCAAATCTCAAACATCTTTTCACCCAGTTTATATCACAAATTTTAATATCTCATCATTTCAACTATTGTATTCATAATATGTATTCAAACTCATCATTCTATCTTCAAAACATCGTTTTAACCATTCATATAGCTTTTTACACTTTACCGTATGTGCAATATATTGGCTAGTTTATCATCAATACTATTCACTTTTAAACCTCGTTTTTAACTCGCATATAGTAAATTAAACACTTGCTTTATCGTCGCAAATGGGTGAAAGATTCCCGCAGCGACGTTAAACTCCATATTCACTCACTCGTTAAGCCCTCATTTTTTAATATTTTATTTTATTTATTAATATATTAAAATATCTTCTTTAAAAGAATATTGTTATTATTATTATTTTTTGTTAAGGAACATTTGCCTCTTTTGTGATGATCAAATATTCCTCGCAAGTAGACTATGATGAAGTCGTTACGTATACGATAGCTTCAGGAACATGGCCCTTGATTTGTAATTTTTTCTTTCTTTTTCGAAACCAGTCAGTTTTTGTTCTTGCAGTAAAGAAAACGAGCCGTTGTTCAGGTTCCAACAGGACGAGTCCGACGACGACGCGTACAAAGCCAGCAGCTTCTTCCGCGGCTTCAACGACGGCTGCTTCAGCGGAAATGGCAGCAATAGGGCGAAGCTTCCTCTTTCTCAGCTCAAGGGCCTCAACTCCGGACGGCCCTCGGAGAATAGGAGTAAACTACAGAGTGGCGAGAACGAGGCTCAGACGGCAGTCATGTTCGACGAGGACATGGACATGACGACAGACTTCAGCGCCACTCTGGAGAGCTTCAAGCGCCGGCAGAGTCGCGGCAACCAGCTGGAATCCACTCGGATCCACGACGACGGAAGGGGCAATGCGCGGATGGACACGACGATGTTGGACACGGACGTGATCAAGGAGGACATTGAGGAGGAGGAGGTGGACCACTCGTCCAGACAGAGACACGACCCCAGTCTCCTCTTGTCGCGGCTGTCCACACGAGGCACAGACCAGACCAGAGTTTTCCAGGATTTCGAGGACACAGCAAACATGGATCTCACCGTGGCTCGAGGTACAATATGAATGTGTGACGATAATTTAGACTTGCCGTAGGAGATTTAAATTTAAATAATTTTTTTTTGTAATTTTAATTTTTAATGCATATTCCTGAAGTTGTTTCCTAGTTATTATGTGTTTTATTGTATTTATTTATGAGGTTTTCTAGTGACAAATTTTATTCTATTTTATTTAGGTGGTTTGCTAAAATCATACTGCAGTTTTTCTCATGTGTCCATCACAACTTCATCAGAAAAATCAGGTAGGTCGTATTTCTACCTTGTGTATCTTTATGTGACAGCATAGCAATTCATATCAGTACTGGATCCTTTTTCATAATTCAGAAAATAACAGGAATAATGTATCAATGTCACCAACTACATGTACAACATTAAGAATTGTGAATAATCCACATTTTTAATGTTAAGATTTTTGTATGAATCAAGTTATGAATCACCATTTGAATATTTGTATTAAAGCACATTTTGATCAATTATATTAATGAGTATTGCTTGGAATACTGATAATGAAATGCAACATCGGATTTATGAGAAATTGTGTTTCAGTGTCACAGCCTCTTCCGCAACCTCCAGTTGCCCCTAGCAACATTGTTGTCCCTGACGACATTGTCACGGACATGGAGATGACAGAACCGCTGGACCCCACCCTCATTTTAGGACATCGCCAGGGCGGACCTGGAAGGACAAGTCTGGGGAGTGGTCAGCTCTCAAAATCTAAAAGTGGCGCCCTCGTCGACGTCACGGCGCAGCGCCTCGCGGAGAAGAAGGAAGAATTGTCTGCCCCTGACAGGAAGAGGAAGTCTGTCAGCTGCGGAGAGACGGACACAGGGAAGGAAAATGTGACGGTCCACTTCAAGGAGGCTGACGTTCATGCCGACATGGACTTCACTGTTTGTCTGACGACACGTCTCGAGAGCGTCGATAAGGAAAACCTGGTTTTGAACTCGGCACACCCCAGCGTGTATTCTCAGGATGCTCGCCCGCCACTCAGTGACAAGGAGTTTGTAAGCGAGGACACTGGTAGTGTGTCTCAGTCGGATAAATCTGCGATCGTCGGTGTAGAGAACGCAGACATGGAGGACTCGAGACCATGTTCCATGTCGGTAGAAGATTCGGTTTTCATCAAGGACGAGAAGTCTAGCGTGGACATATGTACGCCGGTGAAGGCAAGCACTCTGGGAGAGAGATCCGACGTAACGTCGGGACCGGTCCCGATTCCGCCTCTCTCGGATGACATGGACTTTACTGAATGCCAGGGCAGGCTCAGAGTCCAGTCCAGAATCTCCGGAACATCCTTGGGAGGGAATCTGGGGAGAATCCACGAGAAAGAGAACATCAATGTCTCTGGTGAGACGAACTGCGGACTGGGACGTGTCAGTCACGAATGTGAGACAGACACGTCACGCTTAGGACAAACCAATAGGACGATTGTGTTCGGTAACGGTAATCTGACGGCAGCGATGGAGTTGACGGAGTGTCAGACAGATGTGTCCAGACCGACACGAGCAGAGAAGCTGGGACTGATGCACAACAGTGACGTTCAAACAGTGGTGAAGGATTATCAGGCAGGTGTGTCAAGCTTAGGACAAGCAGATAGGACGAGAGTGTTTCGTGACAGCGACGTCACTGCTGCCATGGAGTTGACAGAGTGCCAACCCAGTAATGAATACCTTGTTGACAGATCCACAGCTGCAGTACTTAACAGATCCACAGCTGTAGTACTCGACAGATCCACAGCAGTAGTAGACAGATCTACAGCTGCAGTACTCGACAAATCAACATCTGCAGTAGTTGACAGATCTACAGCTGCAGTACTCGACAAATCAACATCTGCAGTAGTTGACAGATCTACAGCTGCAGTACTGGACAAATCAACAGCCGCAGTAAACAGATCTACAGCTGCAGTTCCTGATGAATCTAAGCGTCCTATTGACTCTGACAGTGATGAAGAAGTTCAGCTAAATTTTAATTCCACCAGACACAGAGAGTCGCCAGCTGCTGGGAACGAGCAACAAGGTCGTGACCTGCCTACAGCAGAAGATCCCACTGGCCAGAGTCCGCACACAGCGGACGGCCATGTCCAGTCACAGAGCAGCGCGTTCTCTGGCAGGATGGTCGTGCCACCAAACACGGGGAGTCTCACCGTCCAAGGCATCAAGCAGCGGCTGTACAGCTTCGACATGTTGATGGCAGGCGCCAAAGCCAAATCTGTCGGTGTCGGCCATCTACAGAGAGATGTCAAGAAAGGAGACGTAGAAGATGTCCTGGATCAGGACGTCACTGTAGCAACTTCGGCGACTGCTGGAGATGACGACGTGTCCTCAAGGAAGATTGATTCCGAGAGAGTAAAAGGACGAGGTGATACGGAACTACTGCTCAATTGCAGCTCCACGGACAAAGATGGAAATCACGTGGGAACAGAACTAGGCGTGCAGGAATCTCAGAATTTGGGAGAGACAAGTACGAACGAGCCAGCTTTGTCCCAGCCGGTTCCAAGTGCAGCGGATGTCATGATGACCTTGGCAGCCGACACGGGACCGAGCGCTATGGAGATCCTTAAAATGGCCGCCCTGGAGGATAATGACGACACAGAGATGATGTTGGTCACCAAGAAGAAGAAATCTGAAACGTCCCGCCCAGCTGAAGTTTCAAAGAACACCAGGACTGTTGCCGACAACCAGGACGATGACGTGACCGATATTCTGTCTGAAGAACATCCTCCACGGTGGAACCACGATGACGACGACGACGACGACGACGACGACGACGACACGACACAGCAGCCCACTAGGACGGCTGGCGATCTGGCCGCGCTCATCGGAAAGATGAACAAGTCCTTGGTTGGTCGAGATTTGTCATCGAAACCGGCAAGACCGGCACAGTCTCCTGTCGGGATTGGGGCAGCGTCTAGGTTAGGGACATTGATGGCGTCTTCAGTCAAGAGAGAGACGGCGTCTACAGTCAATGCAGAAATGGTGTCTTCAGTCAGACCTGCTGAGACAATTACAGTCAGAACAGAGACTGCGTCTACAGCGATCGCACAGATGCCGTTTACAGTCAAGACAGATGCAGTCAGGGCACTGACGGCATCTCCAATGGTGATCGCTGAGAGGTCAGTGGTGATCGCTGAGAGGTCAGTGGTGATCGCTGAGAGGTCAGTGGTGATCGCTGAGAGGTCAATGATGATCGGCAAGCACGGCAGCCCAGCTCCTGACTGCGACATCTTTGAGAAGAAACTCAAGCTGGATGAGGACGAAACCAAGACGACGTCACCATCTGGTAAGCAGGGTTATCTGTCTGTACTTCCACCTCTCACCTGGGTAGTGCTTCTCAAAGCTCGCGTATAATATATTCAAAGACCACAGCTCTGCTATGGCGAGCTCTAGTTATACATGGTGATCAGGCAGTTACGAGAGCGCCATGGACTCGGAAAATATGAGTTTTTAGAGAAACGATTCCCAGTGGATATTTAATTTAAGTTACTAGTAATTTAAATACATTGTCATAGTAACCAATGAATGCAAACTTGTTTGAGTACGATATCATGTTCCTCAAATTTTGTATAGTACTTTGTGACCAAAACCTTTGTCGTCGCAAATGGTTGAAAGATTCCTGCAGAGACGTTAAAAGGTTTCTCAAAAAGTAATTAGAGCCTGATCACTGACTGAAAAACTGTTATCCTAAAACTTATTTCCAGAAGAAAATTCCACAAGGCAGCCAATGGAAATGTCTGAGCTCAGCGACGACCAGACACACGGCTCAAGCTTTGGGAGGAAATCGTTGCTGTCTCAGTCACTGGTCCACAGCTTCATGGATAAGGTAAAACTCCCTCACTAAATCAGTAAATAGGCTCTACAGATAGTTTTATGGTTTACGTTCATTGGATTTTTTTATCAAAGGTTAAAGTTCCATTTTCAAACCATACCATACTTATTTTTAAATATATTTTTTTTATTGTATTTAATTATTTTTCTTTTTTTTTTTTTCAATATTGATATTTATTTAACATATCCTTTATTAGCAAGTATCCTATAATGATACATCTCCGATTAGGTGTCACTGGAATTGACACGTACAAGACTTACTTTCCCTGTCACTACGAGAGTTGTAACGCTGTGTAAGGTCCATGGCCCATATTCTCGAAAATGCGCAATTTAAGAACTTTTTAGTCTGAAAAGATGTATTTAAAATTGACATAAGCAGAAAACCAGTTAGGAAAATTCTTAGTACATACAAGTGACTATCAAGTGATTTTAACGTATGTTTGTCACGAACATTGTCTGTCTTATTGCATCGCAGACGGAGCAGACAGACGGGCCGCTAGACTTCCAGACGTTCTGTGAAATGCTGGCCGTGTCACACTATCGTCCGAAGGTTTCCACGCGACGGAGCAGCTTTAACGTTATGCCTGTAAGTCAGTTATCTACCTTTGAGACATGAACATTACTTAGGAAGTTTTCAATTCCTTCTGTCAATAGTGTTCTAATTATAACATGCTTGATGTGTACGACTGACACACTTGATAGTGTATGAATGACACACTCAATAGTGTACAACTGACACACTCAATGGTGTACAACTGATGATAACAAATTTCGCAAATGGGTGAAAGATTCCCGCAGCGACGTTAAACTCCATATTGAATTATTTAACTTGCAAAATATTTTACTCTATTTATAGTCTGTAAGTGCCGAGTCATTGAAGGACGTCCTACAACTTCAAACTGTCATGGCCACCAAGACTGAGGTCAAAAACAAAGTGTACGAGCGTCTACAGCAGGACATTTTGAGGTAACACATCTCAGAGTTGACTCCGTGAATTCTGATCCACTGTGAATGATCACTGATAATTAAGCACTATGAAAGCATTTCAGCCAATGGAGATCTACCTAGCAATATGTCCAGCACCAAGACTTCAATGTAAAGTCCACAGGCAGGACAACTTTCCGCGAATCTGCCGATATATTTGTCTAGGACCTGCTGTTATGCTACTGTCTGTTAATGTAATGCGACATATTCCCTGTGTTGTTGTGTTGTAGGGCAATCTCATTTAAATGACGAAATCAGTATTTACCTCACATCAGATTGCCCTTTGACCTCACCACGACGAACAGGCAATGTTCATCCTGGGTTCCGGTCACGTGCCTCTGCTACGCAGTGTTAGCCAATCAGTGGCCAGTTTACATGTTAAACGGTGCAGAAAGTTTGTAAATGACCCGAGCGTTTATCTAGGTGAGGCTGTGATTGGCTGCGGTCAAAGAGTTCAAATTGATGCCACTCGTATGGCGATTACCTGAGACCGTAACGGAGCGAGTGAGCGTTGTTTCGGAACTTATTTTAATGAGACACTGTTGTCCGACGTATTCCCTGTATTGTTGTGTTGTGGGACTACAGTCTAAGTAATGTGACGTGTTGTTGTGTTGTGGGACTACAGTCTAAGTAATGTGACGTGTTGTGTTGTGGGACTACAGTCTAAGTAATGTGACGTGTTGTTGTGTTGTCAGCCTGGAGCAGGAGATGGAGAAGAAGGAGAAGGATATCCTGGAGAACCAGCCGCCTGTGTTTACCAAGATGAAGTGTGGGCAAATATCACAGGTAAATAATATTGTCGTCTAGATCTTTATGAAAGGATAAACTCCATAATGACTCTCACTTATGTAGAAAGTATGTGTTTTTGCTGAGCGCTAAATCGACAGATTTCACTGTCAGTTTCATATAGAAAGTATTAAGTGTACAAAATTTATCCTCACTTTAGAATTTTATATTTTTTGAAAAAGATAGGTGGATGAATTTTAGCAAGGATGAATTTTATGATCATTTTCATGATAACAAATTTATTGCATAATTATGGGTGAAAGATTCCCGCTGCGACGAAAAACAATAAGAAAAATATAATTATAATTACTGCGTGCTCACAGCGAACCGCTTCCTAGGCAGGTATAATGTTAAGCGCCTGTGAGCAGCCTAGCTGGAACTCGCGCTATATAAATAGATTATATTATTATTATTATTATTATACCTAATATAATATAATTCACTCAGTTATGTAGAACATGTTTTGTAAAGACAAGTGGACAGATTTCGTCCTGTGAAAAATATTTGCATTTTGTGACAGTTTACACATTTTATTAATCCTTTGATGTAGCTAGTACGTATTTTGTGAAGAGAAGAGTGGACGGAATGTTTCAGGATCAGGTGAAGACGTGTTACACGGCGTGTCGGAGGTCGGCCAAGGCGCGGCTGATGATGGAGAGGGTCAACGTGTCCAGACAGTGTCTACAGTCCCTGAAGGTCAGCAATGTTTGAAATATTCGTGAGATTCAAATGTAAAAATATATTCTATATTTTAGACTTTTTCTTTCAAATTCAACCTAGAATATTCTAGTATTCTGAAACCAATATTTGTGACAAGCGCCTGTGCATAGACGTCATGTTGTCAAATTAATGTGGCGCTCTGAGGGTTAATAATACTAATGTGCGCTTTTATATTTTTTTGCCAAACATATACTCGAAGATTTACTCATGACACTACGTGCATTTAGTAGAACAATGGTTAGAACATTGAGCTCTGAAGCTAAAGGGGCCGAGTTCACATCCACCCCCTACCAGCAGTGCCGAGATAACACTTTAACCCTCTCCATGCTGGATTAGACACAGGCATTGCTCTTTAGGGCATATCCGGTTTCCTTCAGCATGGAGAGGGTTAATAATATTTGCAACTGTTACCGGTATATACTTTGCCAATAGACTTTGCTATCTTTCTAGTACTTGTATATCAAGTGGATTTGATGTCCATACACAGTCTTTAACATTGTTTCTCACCTCAGGTACAACATGATCGTCTGTACACGGCCGTCGACGAGGTTGTGGGTGCGGTGGAAACTACCATTGGAGACCTCGACTCAATCGATAAAAGTCAGTCCCATTATTAATAACGTGGACCATCATTGATTGGGATCTGCTAAATAGCTTCAGTCTTCCTAAATAACTATTGACAGATAATTTCATGGTTTACGTTAATTGGAATGTTTTTGTTGAACTAGTTTCATTTTCAAATCATGTTGTATTGTTTTTCATTAAACATAACTGATTTATCAAATGAGATATATCTCCGATTAGGTGTCACCAGTAGTCTGTCCTCGGAAATGACCCATACCAGACTTACAGTCCCTAAATTTGAGACCTAGGCCGGAGGTTACGAAACATTTTTGAGAACAAATTTGTGTTTCGTAAAACGTCATGTTCTGGCTTTTCTCTTTCAGCGTTGAAGGATGTTGGGGAGCTGGACCAATTGGTAGAACAGCTGGAGCTCAGAACTCACGGTGAGTGGTGGATGGAATGGCTGGGTTGTCGTCACCCAGGCTCCTTGGCAGAGATTACCTTGGGGGTGGGATGTTTGGCGACCCAGGGGACAGGCTATGGTTGAACAGGGATGGGGACATGCTATGGGGAATACAGGGATGGGAAGTTTTCTGTTGGTAAGAATAAACAGTTCTATTGTTAAGAATGATATTTCAATGTAAACATTTAAAAAAATAATTCTTGAATTTAAAAAAATAATAAATTATGTGCGTTTTTTATTTACAGAACTGAGAACATCTGAAGAGACGAAAGAAGCATTACAAAAGTAAGTAACCTTCTATCCAGTCTTGTTACCATGATAATCAATCAAAGGAAAGGAAATATTAGTATTATCTCCCTTGAAAAAATATGCAAATGGTAGCATTTATATTAGTTAAGAAATAATTGTTAATATTTAAAATAGTTTAAGCGGGCATTTATTGCATCAGGGTGTTTAATACGTTGAATACAGTATTTGTATTTGGTGATGTTTGGTTGCAGCAACATCCACAAGAAGAAGCAGAGACGTGGGGAGTTGGAGGACAAGATCCATCAACAAGAGCTGCTAATGCTCCACGGATCCAGTGACCACTCTGGTGTGGGTGAACAGGAAGTTACGGAACTGGAGCAGAGGCTGTTGGGATTAGAGTGGTATGAAGGGGAAATATATACTTCTGTACACGACTAGTAATTAACACTTCTAGTGACTTGTGGTGTCACTTTAGGCAAATGGCTTAGTTCCAAAATGGAATGTATACATCACTATGTTTCAGATGGTGGCTGTATACAACACTATGTTTCAGGGTGTTGGAGTGGCGGATAAAGGAGCTGACGCCGGAGCGGGACGTGTTCCTGTTCTGGAACGAAGCCACACAGCTGTCAGTCGGCTACGACGTCGTCGATCACAGAACGCTGGACTCTGTGTGTCTAACCTCTCAGCTGAAAGCATCGTCCGCGCCGTGGTGCAGTTTGTCGCGCCGTCTGCTCCTCGACAACGTCGACTGTGCCAGACTCCGACGTCGACATGGCAGCAGAGATCAGCTCCCTCGGGTAAATTGTCAAAAAAATATTAAAAAAATGTTGTGACATGAAAAGGAACCGACGATAGTAGCATTGGATAGTGTGACTGAAAACCTGGAGGCTTGAGTTTGAATCTTAGCACGTGTGGCCTGTAACATGTTTCTGACGTGATATTGATAGGATGTGCTGTCTATACCGTGGCAATGAAGATATCACCTGTGGTCTGTCAGTACCAGCCGTTGCTCACAGGTTTACTGCAGCATTCAGCGCTACGGATGTTCGAGTTTCCTCCTGCCCTAAACTGACAAGCCGTGGTGTTAGTGAAAGAATTTTCAAAGTGGCTCTAAACCCCAATTCAAAATAAAAAAGAAAAGGAAAAATAAATCAAAACCATTTTATGTTTTTCTGGGATTTTATCGTCATGAATGGGTGAAAGATTCCCGCTGTGTCGTAAAGCAATAATTCATGAATTCATTCGGGGATTTATATCAATCTGCGTTCATCAATTCAGTCTTCATTTCTTGTTCCAGTTGTTGGATGAGGTGTCAGATCTTGTAGCATCGGCTCGACACATGGCAAAAGATATCCGCGATGCCGATCTCCGATACAAGGTTGTCATTGATAAATACAGGTAAGATAACTTCTGTTAGGAGGGTGGGTGGTAGCACAGTGGTCGAACGTCGGACCAGAACCAAAAGTCCCGAGTTCGAAACCCGGCCGTGGGAAATGTTTGCAAAAGGTCACTTTCCGATGCGATCATGATATGTGCTGTCCAGGGTTTCTCCGAACGCACTTTCCTGCGTCCCATACGCAAACATTTCAAGTTTGGACGCACTTTATTAATACAAAATTGTTGATAAGTATATAAACATGCGTCCCCAGGACTCTCAAAAATTGAAACCTAAGTGGAACCCTGGCTGTCTGTATTAACCCTCTCCCTGATGGATTAAACACACACTGTTCTTTAGGGCATATCTGGTTGCCTCCAGCATGGAGAGGGTTAATGCAGCTCAGTCATCATCCTTGGTCTGTCATTACTAGATGGTGCTCGCTATGTGTTTCCTGCCGCAAACTGTCATGCTGTGATGTAAGAAAATTAACCTTGAAAATGAGTAGAAATCCTAATTCAAACAAACAAAAATCTGTGCTGACTTGAAAGTTTTTGGTTGCAGTGTCGAGATGTCCGTCATCAACGTTAAGAAGATCAAGAAGGTCGTTCTAAGATTCACGTTCTCGCCGGGATCGTTCAAACCAACCACCTGCTCTGTGGACATCATCTTGGGAGCGATTAAGTACGTTTTTGTACCTCCGTAAATCTTACATCATCTTCAAATACATATCCAACATCTATGAAATAATAGGCATTGTAGTTATCATCCTTGGTCTGTCAGTCCAAGCCGATGCTCGCAGGTTTACTGCAACATTCAGCGCTACGGATGTTGCGGGTTTCCTCCTGGTGTAAACTTTCGAGCCATGATATAAGTGAAACAATCTTGTAAGTGACGCTAAATCCCAATTTAAAAAAATAATAATATAAATAAAAATAAAATTAAATAATACCATGTTTCAATCTATGCAATAGTTTACAAGTTGTCAGGGTTTCATAGATTTATCCATACACATATACCCCTTGTGTTACTGCTACAACTTGTAATGTTTATTGGATTGGATTTTCAGGAAGGAAACGACTGAAGACAAGCTGAAGGAACTTCTTAAAGGACCACGCCCAGTTTGCCAGTGTATCAGTGCAATGGAGACACTTCTCGACAGCTGAAACCCCCTTTAATGCTCTCCTTGCTGAATTAGACATAGGCACAGTGCTTTACGACATCTCTGGTTGCCTCCAGCATGGAGAGGGTTAAGCACTTCCCTAGTGCATTCATGTGCTATTGATATTAACATACCGTATTGCAATGCCACGTCCCTTGACATATACGTCAAGCTTTGTCACGCATGCAAACAGACGATAGCATTGATGCAGGATGTTCATAATACAGTAGACCTTGCATATAATGGTCCCTCATAAACCGCACACTCGCCTAGAACGAACTGAGTCTGGAGTCCCGGTCCCGTCTAATGCTAATTACGGTATATGTGTACAACAGACTTTGCATACCGGACAAAAATAGCAGGTCCCAGGTAGTACGTTATATGCGAGGTCTACTTTATTTTTGCCAAACACATTGTTTCACCATTTTATTTATTACTGAATACAAAGTTGTTACCCATGTTATGATTGCCTTGCTAAACTGTTTGTCAGATATTAATAGAATGGGCAACCAAGTTGGCTGATAGGTGCTGTCACTAACTGGGTGACAGACAGTTCATGATAGCTTTTATTTCTCATCATCAGCGCGTTAGTGTGGACGTACTTGAAACACTTCTCCACTCAGGAATACAAAAAGTGGCGAGATCATCTTTGCAAGAGGTCAATCAGGTCATTGCATATTCCAATACAATTATCTATGTGGTGTTCCATTGACAGTCTTGGACGCACATTTTGGACAGGGGGCTGCTCCTTTTAGGTGTTCTGTCTGTACTTTCTGTCCGATGCATGCACAATTACCAATGATCAACACCGCACAGTGTGTGTCGTCGCAAATGGGTGAAAGATTCCCGCAGCGACGTTAAACTCCATATTCACTCACTCACTCAGTGTATCTGTGCCTGCATCGGGCAGAAAGTACAGACAACAGCTAAAAGGAGTAGCACCCTGTCCAGAATGTACGTCCAACACTGTCAATGGAACACCACCTTAGTTATAGTTTGGAGTGAAATACATTGATACCCCTATTTGGTAGATTATCTCGGTAAATACTTTATGGAATGAAAACTAAACCTTTAAGACAGATTTAGGGACCGCTCCTTTCTAGTTGTTCTGTCTGTACTTTCTGTCAGACACATGCGCAGTTACACTGCAGTGTTGATCCTTGGTAACTGCGCATGCGTCGGACAGAAAGTACAGACAGAACAGCTAGAAAGGAGCAGCCCCTTAGTATTGCGTCCACAGATGACCTTGCCACTTTAACGAAACCAAACATGTAGATACAATTTTTAACTGGAAATTTGTATAATTTATATTGCACCATTTGTACATGTACAAACTTTTAAGGACACCTTGACCGAAGTAAGTTTTTGAATTGTCACCTATATGCTCAACCGTGTTTGATAATGTTATGGCACCTATTTATATTTGGGCTGCGTTCAGGCTGCACTACCTTACACTTCTACAAAGAAGTGCTTAGTTGAATGGGTTAAAAACAAAATAGCAGCAAATCAGTAGTGAAATGTACTACATACAGTGCTCCCTCAATATAACGACCTTCGATGCACCACCAATTCGGATACAACGCAGGGTCCAATGTGGACCCCATTAAAACAAATATATATATATAAAAACCACTTTTTTTTCTCCAATTTATATTCGTTGATATAACGCAGGTATTATAACGTGGGTGGCATGTCGTGGACCCCAACTTCAGGGTTATATCGAGGGAGCACTGTAGTACATATGGCATAGTATTCTTGCTGGATGGCTTACAGCGAAATGTTTAGGCTGAACGCACCTCAGATGTCATCACCTTCAATAAACAAGTTAATCATTAATGATTTTCTTCAGGTTATAAGTATGAAAACTTCCTGCAAGTCGATGACCAGATGCAATAGTTCATAGCTGTTAATACCATAACCAATATGTTATGGGAGATAGTGTTGACATCCACTGTGAATAAACTATTTTTCATAAATTTAAATATGTTTTCGTTATTGACCAAGTTGACCTAAATGTTAAAGTCTTGGTTGTTGAAATGTTTGCTGAAAGTGTTATAGTAATCAGACAAATTGAAGTTTCTACAAACAGATGTAGGAATTAGTGACAAGTTATTATTGTATTGTTGGAAATTATTTATTTGTCCAGGTGTCAATACCCCAGGCTTGTTTTCTGGCCTGTTTTCCAGGCATTCAGAAATTTGGAGAAAATACCAAGAAATATCAGATTTGAGGTCACATATAAATTTATTCATTCAATCACGCACACCAACACATCTACAACAGACCACGCACAGCTACACAAACTTGGTGGCAATAGACAGTATCTTAGTGAAATCTCCTGCCTTTCTTCTCAGCATGGATGGAACTGGAACAGTTATTCTCGTCCCTGTGGGCATCCCGTTCTCTTCTATCAACACAACGTTGTTACTGTCAAACCGTGGCACTGTTGCAGCTTGTTTCTGCTTCACCCCAACAATGTATGCATGCTTCTTCTGGCCTTTGATGGCGAGCAAGACTTTATCGCCAATAGTGCCCACGCCTGTTTTCTTGTACACATGGATTACTCTGGGAGGTTTCCCAGAAGCCACTGCTGCCTTGCCGAGACCGCTGTTGTCTACGACTCGCATGCGGGCAAGTTTACGGATTTCTAGCAGGCATCGGGAGGTGCTGTGGAAAACAAATTCATGCCGAGAATTAACATTTTTATACAATATAAAGATTGCATGTTTACCAATTACAATTAAAAGTTATACAATCACATTTAGATGCTTTTTAAAATAACATAAATAATGAATGTAACGGATAATTATACCTAACTCTCACTCAATTACAGTAATTAATTCACTTTAGCAAGATTTCTGAGTAATAAACTTTTCAGAGGATCATATAAACAACAAATCTGGGGCAATTTACCCAAAGCTATCGTATATGTACCAATGTTAAAGGTTCGTTCAGATCCAGGGATTGCCCTAGCCAGTAAATTTTGGGAGTCATCATGACCCCCAATATGTTTTAGTGGGGGTCATTCATGT
>JAVCKZ010063635.1:0-14981 GCA_034780755.1 Lepetodrilus elevatus
TCTCTCTCTCTCTCTCTCTCTCTCTCTCTCTCTCTCTCTCTCTCTCTCTCTCTCTCTCTCTCTCTCTCTCTCAATCATATATACACGGCTATGTGCCCAAACCATCTAAGTAACTTTTTCCAACTTTTCAGAAGAGCCCACAAATGTATCATGACATAGGTGATTTTGGTATAAGAAACCTTTAACGAAGCCATATTTCATCAAGGAATCGTCGCATACATAAACCGCTTATACCGATGAATGCAGAATTAGCCGTGCTTTCTGATGGTACCAATATTCCAAGACAATATTATTTGTCAAAAGAAATATAATAATAATAATAATTTATTTTAAAATAATATTCCAAGACAACATAAGTTTAACAGGTGGTTTTGGCATATAGTTCTTCATATATTCTGTGCTCTTGTGAGAACATTATATTCTCAAACGTGAAATGCAGAGAAAAAGAAAAGAAACACCTGACTGGGTTCGAACTTGGAATTTCAGGTTTGTAAACGCACATACGACTTCTGTATATCAGTGGAGTATAACATTGATTTTTGCAAACCGCTAAGAACAGGTGACAAGCAATATCAGCAATAACAACTAGGATACCCAATACTTTCGTATAATACAAATTATTATTGCCCGAATAGTTCTACCTAACATGCACATATCTGTACCTAACGTCCCATGCAAACATCTGTGTGAAGTATTGATGTTGAACCATGGTTTAGGTTTACATTAGTATACATTCACTCATCCATTTATCAAAATCAAGAACTTAACAAGCAGTTAAACACACAAAGGCTTGAGAACAGCAAGTATACTTAAATTTGTCATACCTACCTATAATCACTATTTAAATCTAATATGCATTTATTCGCTCGACTGGGTTTAAATACCTGTGAAATCTGTCATGTTAAATATAATTTAAATGAACACTACCAGGTATTTTTCCAGTGACTTATTCTGTTAGTTATATTCTGAATGTTTTACAATACCAGGAAGATGTCTGTGTTTACTGTCGTGTATGTATACAAGTCGTGCACTCTCTAAACTCGGCTCAGTTCGGAAAATGAGAACGTTTGTACGCCTGAGTGCCATTGACTGAGATCCAGCGGCCGCCACGACGTACGGATCATGGGAACAGGTTTATCGTCACCTAATATCGTCATTAATAGGAGTAGGTCTGGGATAGAAAGTGGATTAATGAATGTAGTGTATAAATAATGTAATGCCTTGACGGATTAGTAGATGAAAGTAATGTCAGATTTCAATACGAAGATATCATTTGTCTCTTATGAATTGCATTGTATTCCCGGTTTGACATAACTTTAGATTATTTGTAAGGACAAAGGATATTCCTTGGTATTTCTCCTGGTATGGAGAAAGTTCTCGTTGATAATTATGATTAATATATTTAAGTGGTTGTTTTTGCATGTCTGGAAATAAATTGCAGGCCAAAAGCGTAATTATTATTTTTAAGATGTATGTTTTTGCACGTCTAGGAATAAATTGTAGACTTTAAAAAACAACGACGTTATTTAACATACATTTTGATATACTGGACTTATAATTGATTAGATTACCGCAATAGTTTTGAATGGCCAGCTTTATTATATTGCTCTTTTGATGGGAGAATATGGATTTAGTCAAATCAAATCCAATCAAAATGGTTTATTATCAAAATTCACGTTATGATGACATAGGGAACATATAATTCAACACAATTTAGTGATACATGTACTACATTAGATACGCTATGCCTGGAAATACATGGGAAAAGGTTACTCAGTGTTTCATAAAGAAATTTAAAAAATCTTTATAATATTTACAATTCAATATATACGGAGGTTTTAGCCAGGATCTAAAAGAAGATGCGACGCAATATACAGGTATCTCCCAACCGCGTTGTTCCCGTACAGTGCTGTCTTTGTCGTAGCCGTTTTATGCAACACCTGTATTAGGTGTACTTATGGTTCTCATTCAATACACGTATGCACAGACCTTGCAGTATAGGTAGCACAATACGTTGGTAAGGTTGCGTAGACTAGGTATACAATCAAAAGACTGTCTTCAATTGTGCACCCACCAGATATCCACATCCCATCTTCGTAAACATCCTTTCAGAAAAAGTCTCAAGTGGACCTTTTTTAATTTGCATACTTAGTAGTTTTTGTTAAGAATATCGCTTGAGGTTTGTAGCTTGAATAAAACGTAAATTTGACAGCCTATACATTGAAGAGTGACGCTCCTGAGAAAGTAAACTTTAATATGAATTAATCTGTTCAACTATAGAAAATGGCATTATGGAGTCTGGAACATCCTTATATAGACTTTCTATTGTAAATATATTTACACTAGAAAATATAAATTAATGTACCGTTTAACACATTAAAGCTAAATCCAGAATATTAATATGTTCATCTAATTTATTTTTAAGTTACAAATTGTGTAGTACAATACATTTTAGGGGAATTACATAATCTCATAAATGTAGTTAAAATCATGAGTTATTTTTAAATGTATGTACTTACATTTATTACTTTAACATAAGTTGTTCAGGGTTTTACTCCCACAATAAGAAAACATTTACAATAAAAATAATATGATAACTTTATTAAACTAAATGTAAAAGTATGCTAATCTCCAAATCTAATATATTTGCTATGAATTAATTATCATTCAGATTGTTCAATACATCATCCATATAGGCTTACGTTCCGACCAGTTCTGTACAGGCAACTCATATTTAACTGAATATATTAATTATTGTTTGTTGATAATTTCATTGTAATCCAATTGGACATTGAGTTATTGATTCGTTTTAGTAATATAATACCAGTAATACAACTTATTCAAAACAATTTTCTATACTCCAGTGAACTATAAAGTATTCATAGACCATCAACAACTCATATACTACTCCCCCGTTGACTAACCATACTTATATATTACTTACTATACTTAATCTCATAGCCTGCTCACAGATCACGAATATATTGTCAACTCAGCTTATACCAACAGAAGAATTCCCAAATCTAACACTACTAATAAATTCCTTTCACTTTGTCATGTTTTTCTCTTTTTCTTTATTCACTGACATGAAACATTAGTACTGTTTGTAATTCAAATGGAAATATTTTCTTATAGAGGGTCACAGTAGACTTGTTTGCTTATGGATTGAACACGGGTCATAGTGAATATACAAACTATGCACCGAACTCTGTCCAGTGACAATAGCAGAGAGAGACTTGACCGGTGACAATAGTGATAGCCATAGAAGCTCGGTCAATACGTACTTGTTAACACCAATAGCAATGGAAACATAAGCAAGAGATTCCAAAATTACCCCTATCTCTTCTGCCGGGGTGTACTGAAGACTTGAAGGATTGTTAATATGTCAGAGTGACTGTGATCGAGTACCGCCGACGAGATGTATGAGTACCGCTGACGAGATGCTTGATACATGATGTATACGTCCTCAACAGATAAAATTATACTAGTAATCTGAACTATACACACTACTAGGCATATTTTTAATGATACTATGGCATTACTGTCAGTATCTAACAACCTTTCAAATGGTAGTAAATAATCAATCAATTCTTATTGTATCCATTGAAGGTATCCATAACTATCAGTATGGTTTACTTCTGAGCAAGAAACTGTCAATATGAAGGCAGTTGAGACCCATATTTGATTGTTGTTAATAATTGCAAATTACAACAAAACAAAACAAATTATATATACTAGTAGGAGCCTTAATGAAAACATGTTTAAGAACAACACTTTAATTATTACTGCATGACACTTGGACACTGGGTAAACATTTGTGCATAATGAATACTGAAGGGTATCTCTAATGTGTATATGAACACATTAATGACCATCTGTCTTTGTTTGACCTGTAGAAGGTGCTCCGCAGATTATTTTAGAAAATATTTAGACATTATTTTCTTCACTTTCTTTTGGCTGTTGTTACCCATTCAATTTTGTTTTTGAATAAACGACAGTCATTCTCAGTTTACATAGGAACGCTTATTACTAATGCAGGTACAGTGACGGTCAGTTAAGGTGTAAATTGTATGTTGATAAATGGAAGAATAAATTATTCAATTAAATGTGTTATTAGAACTGCATGCAAATATGCACCTTGGAAAGCATGAAGTAGTCGTGTTCACTACCACGATACCCAATCGTAAGTACGCTGTAGTAGAAACCCGTACAGAGCAGAACACAACGGAACAGAACAAAAAGTACTGTATACAGGTAATGTATAGACTGATAGTGGATACCAGAATGTCATTAAATGGTGTCTTTTATTTTTTATTTTTTCACAATTGTTTCACAGTTACACGTCACACAATTCACATTATGCATGCATACAGATCATACGATAGTAGAATATAAACATTGCATACTATTTTATAATTTGAAGGTAAATCTGTAAAATCAATCACGGATGGACAAAGAAAAAAGACAGAGAAAGAAAATACTGATAAAGTTGTAAGTAATATGTGAAAAGAGGACAAAAAGTTGAAAACTGTTGCATAGTTGCAATTTGAAAAGGCTGTATATTATTTAGACAGTTCGTAACAATGTAGTAGGCCCTATCATTCTTTTTTAATTGTTTAAAAGGTAGTTTATTACCCGTTCTGAAATTTATTATGCTTAGTAATAAGGATAACTGCGTTTAATGAGTTGTTTTTCCCCGTTGAAACCTACAAGTATAATGTGAATTATTAATTTCCAAGTTAATATCCTGTGTTTTGATATTGATCTTCCCCAAGAAATATTTTCCGGACCTTAATGTATTTCTTGAGTATATCGTTAGCATAGTCTTTCCTTCCAAGGAGATTTGAATTTCTCTAGGGAATAACTCCCTGATCTGATGATGTCAAAGTTAGAAAGAATCGGAATGTAAGGGGGACTTAACTCTTGGTAACTTCCATGAGCAGCATGGCACTGCTGCCAGATGTTAGGACATGTTGGTAAGTATACGGTTGTTCATTGAGGAATTCTTGATTCCAGGGTTATGCCACTGATTCATAGAACTGAATGTATAACAGAATTGAGTGAATCATTACATAATTATCTAATACAATGAACTGTGCATACACTGTAAGAAACTGGATTTCAATGGATGATAATGTTCATCTACTTCCGCCGTGACCTCAAAGGTGTCTGGACTACAAGAATTACAGGATATGTGAATCTATCTAAAACATCTTGGGCAAATAATTTCAAAGTCTGTCATTGTTGACAGTTGATTATAATCATATCAGTTTTGATAGGTCAGCTTACTGGCTAAAGACACACCAAGGCCTGTAAGTCAGTCCACCATTGGGTGACCAATACGAAACCTAAGCTAAGCATGGCACTGAGGTAAGTTGAGAAACATAAAGTTGCATAGATCCGAGTTTGAGCCTTGTCTTGAAAGGGTGCCAGAACACCGCTCCCCAGCGTCTTGAGATGTATAATACTGTCTACAGACTTTCTATATGTGTTCTTCTGTGGTGTTAACATCCCACCAAACTTTCCACTTCATTGCCATGATCTCAGAGGGTATACTAACTGTAAGTGTTCATATGCTAATTAGTGGTGGTAGTATTGCAATAATAAGTTTTATATCTAATATGACATGCATATTTTACTTTTAAATGAGACCGTAGTGAACTAATGCATATTTTGCCTGTTCAGCTATTGCAATCATGTTTGACATACATGTCTAGTAAAGGTATGCATTGTCAATAAAAGTTTAAATTCTTTTTCAAGATCCTACTGAAACAATGTCATGTCAGCAAGATAAATTCATTATAGCAGTATTTATGTGTTTTTATGCATCCCGGGGGATAAATCCCTACCCGGGATGCATACAAATATATACCCCTCATGATACTCCTACAATGTATAATATCCCATTGAAATATATACATTTATTTCATTGAAAGAAAAATAGTATTCCGTGAAATAAATCTTTCACATTCCTTTTTATGACACACAGACATATGGTTTTATGTCCTCGGTTATATCTATGCATTGCCGAGTTTGTTTGTAAAGTAGTGCTAGGAGCCGACATTACATGTACACGCTGAACGTACAACATCCCTTGCTTTACAATGCATTACTGAGAGTCTCCGAGGCGTGACCAGTCAACGCTGACTCCCACTGCCTGAATAGGGAGCTGACCCACTCGCCGGAGAGAGAGAGAGACACGGGAGAGACACACACGGGCAAACTTACAGGTAGAACTCCAGGTAAAGACGGACCGGGTTTGCTCGTAAGCTCGAGATGGTGTAGAGAGCTCGTCTCACGTACCGCAGGTGTGTGTGTTCAAACATTGACGGCCGTCTCTCTCTTGTCAGTCAGGCTCAGGATCGTGTCTTCTGTTCCGAGCTGATCGAGTGGCATTGTACAAGTCTCTTGTGTTTTCCATTTCTGTGTGTCGAGATAAGGTGTGTTTGTGTCGAAGGGGGAAGGGACTACGGTACAATATTTGACAGATCCTTCTGGTGGATGTATTGGAGAGAGACAGATCTTGTACGTGTGGGGTGACAGTTTCACTGCACAATGTTTTGACAGATTCTTCTGGTGGCTGTATTAGAAACAGATATCATACGTGTGTGTGGTGGTATTAACTGTACACTATTTGACAGATTCTTCTGGTGGATATAGTGGATAAAGACAGATCTCATATGTGTGTGTGTGGTGACAGTTTAACTGTACAATATTTTGAAAGATTCTTCTGGTGTCTTTGGAGTACCGAGTTTTAAGCTGCATAGAAAATTGGATATTACTTATAAAAAGGTAAGGTCTCAGAAGACAACCTTGTGATTAAAGAATACTAATATAATTGACTTGCATACAACTACTTTCATCATTCAGTTTGAGTCATATTTATTCAGTATATCATTTTAATTTCAATGACTGTTTCAAATTTCTATTTCTATATTCTTTTTAATAGTATTCAGTATAACTTTATATAGATATGAAAATATCTGTTATTGTTGTATTTAAGAGGTGTTATTAATATTCAAAATGTAAATAGTGATAACTTTGAATTGGAATAACTGAACCATGTCAGTGTAATATCAGTGTTAACATGTCAACATAACAATGTGCCAAATATATCCATTGGAATGCTCTTTAAGGTATGTAATATTAAAAAAATCAGATGAATTTTCATTCATTTTAGGAGACTCAACTTGCATTTTCTCACAGTTATTGTATTTCTGTTAAGACACAATCTCACGTTCTCACCTTACTATCAGACATTATGGTGTATTAGATATCTCAATACCTTGGAGGTAACTTTACTGACTCTCAGAGAAGATATTGATACACATCCTTGTTGTAAGGCAAATGCCTTTTAAATAAGTATTTCACAGCTTTTTTCTATTCTATTAGATACTAATGGTTGTCACATATCTTATTGGGATACATAATGCTATTAAAATGTTTCCTGGGCATGATTTTAGTGAGTGATAAGTACCATAGGGGCTTAATAAGTTGGTTAGAGCAGTCAAGATGATGATGATAATACAAGAACATTACACAAAACATCAAGTACAATATCAAA
This sequence comes from Lepetodrilus elevatus, assembly GCA_034780755.1. Taxonomy (NCBI): domain Eukaryota; kingdom Metazoa; phylum Mollusca; class Gastropoda; order Lepetellida; family Lepetodrilidae; genus Lepetodrilus; species Lepetodrilus elevatus. The sequence goes on from JAVCKZ010063635.1 coordinate 7,565, forward strand.
TACAAATATATGGGTTTTAAGTGCTACATTTCTGGCTGCAAAACAATTAAATTATTCTTTTACTTAAGGCAAGAAAATATTTCAAGATTATACCTTCTTACTGAGGAATGTGGTCAATTCATAAAACTATAAAATACATCAATAAATAAGTTTTCTATATCTATCATAATTAACAATTTCAATAATCATGATCACTTGCTAAAATAGACCTTGATTGTTAAATCTGCATTTCCAGGCTGCTATGAGGCAATTTCACGGTTTGAACTGATTTAAATCTAAATAATTCATTGAAATAGGAAACGTCTATTACACACCAGATTGTGTCAATGATCAATGCGTCTTTACACGCACAGTGTACCAAGGTGTGAATTGTTTCCGTTGAACAGTAAAAGTAGGGTCATTGAAATCGTGAGTGTGGTATTGACAGGTATTGACGGGTATTGGCATATATATTACTAGATGCCATTCAGAGGAGATTTGAATTACAATTGATTGCATAGAGATTGAAGACAGCTGTGAAGGCTGTGCTATACATAGATCAATGTTTACATCTATCACGACTAGAGAATAACAAAGGTGATTCTTATGCATGTCAGACCTTCAATAGTGATTCAATAGTGATTCAGTAATGTTTGAATAGTAGATGTAATGTAAGTCACTATCGTGATATGTCATGGAAATAATAAATGACATTGGTACACTTTATACCTTTTTTTTTACTCAACCTTGATTATATGTATTAAAATACTCTATATACAAATCAAGATATGTTTATAATAATAATAATAATAATAATAATTATTCAAAATATGGATCAATTCTAGCGATTTGTCATTTGATTGGTTGAGAGGAGCCCTGTGAAAAGTGTTACACTCTGGTTTGGTCACTGATAACAGTTAAAATTGTGACTATATAAAGTTAAATTCCTTTCCCTTCTTGACAAAAATGGTCATCACCAATATGAAATTAAAACCAGTTTAACAATGCCACTAGAGTTGTATGAACACTTTAAAAGTTAATACATTCCATGATTTCACTCAATTATTACTCATTAATCAATACATTTTACTTTTCATTTGCATCCCCAGTTAGACCAATATAATAATTTCAACACCATAACATTGAAATCAGAAATATTTGGTTATTTTGTATGTTTTTATATGTTTTTACACTAATATGTTAATAACATTGGACTCAGCCACCCACCTTGCTGTACACCTACTCAGTCCAGTGAGACTCAGGCCAGCTGCAGTATCTATAGGGATGGTATATTGAATGTGTGTGAAAATAGGAAATATCTGATAGGTGTCTCACTCTCCACTTTCTCAAGTGTCACGCATGGATGCTTATTGTGGTATGTAATTACTTAGAGTTATCCAACCATGCCCGTAGATGGGTAAAACTTCATGTTAAATTTTAGCGGTGGGATGTGGTTAAGTTGGGTGGATGGGGATGGGGTCAGTGTGTGGATGTGGGTGAGTTCTGTGGATGGTGGGTTTTGTGGGTGGGGTAGTGCATAAGCTGGCATGTATATTGTACAGATATATAATATTTGGTTACAAATGTGAACTAGTCACTGAATGTGGGTTATTACAGGTTTTTCTCCCATCATATACATATCACAATGGTCACTGAGATTCCCATGGAAAATAGCTTTTACCTCCAAAAATAACATCTTCCATTTACATTGTAAATTTGTATTATAGAGAAAACAATCAAATTTAGAAGGAATTCTTGTCATATTTCGGAACTAATTTTAAAGTAGGTCAGCTCAACTTCTTATTTCATGAATTTAGTAAGCCTTTTCATAAGATCACTTCCATTCATAAATGGCCTCTTAGCTCACCCCGGGTCCTTCGCCATTGAAAACGTTCTCTCCTTAAAGCGACAGTGTTTGTGTTGTTTCACAATAGTATTCTACCCCTTGCTGTACAAGGCTGTCGGTTTATCAGCTGAACGATCTGCTTCTCGTCAGTAAGTTACCCGTGTGTGTGTAGACTAATCTGCATCTCTGGATTTAGTGGTGACCGAAGTTGAGTGTAGGTGCTACAGGTCGTTCTACAGCGTGATTGACTTGGGGGCAAATCTGATCAGGATATCAATGCATTGTCCGTCTAATTGTGGAGAATTACCTCTTGTTTTCAAGCTTGAAACTGGGCCTCAGTGTTCTGAAAGTTTGGTGAGTGAGTTATGAATCCCTCTGGATTGTTGATATATTTGGGGTTTTTTCATTTATTTTTCAGTTGCAACCTCATAGACTAAGATAATAATTTCAACACCATAGCGTTGAAACCAGAGACATGTAGTGTATAAAAGTAATCACGGAGTCTTGCTATTGAGGACTGAAGTCAAGATTGGCTTGCTGATGATGGATTGGTTTGAGTTTTTTTTAGGTTGCACTCTCATCCACGTTTCAGTTTCTTTCTAGTGATATCTTTCAATCAATCAACCAACATACAGGTATGAAATTTCGGTTACTGTCAATAACATGTCGTTCTGGGTGATAGCTAGTAGGGTAAGTGTCTCGCATGTGTTATACATCAACATGATCAATGACCTGTTGAATGTGGGCACCTTTCAGAACACAATACTCGAGGCAGTATCTTCTTCAACATGTTATAACCAAAGCAAGAGATGGCTTAAATTGGAATTTTCTAAAAATATTTGATATTTGAATTTTATGTTATGTAATTTCATCTAATGTCATTTAAATCCTATATACCTGTAAGTAATATGATTTATGTAATTTGTATCCTAGATTTTAAAACATGATTTGTTGCCATTGTATTTTTTATATATGATTTTGGTAACTCTTTATAACTCTCCCCATGCTGGAGGCAACCCAAGATGCAAAAAAAGCAGTGTCTGTGTTAAATCCAGCAGGGAGAGGGTTAATGCTAACATGTCACTCTATACTGATTTGTATCAAAACTAACTCAGTACAGAATCATTTGATAAACACAAAACCTCTCGATGCTGAAGGCAACCAAAGATGCCTAAAGAGCAGTGTCTGCAGGGAGAGGGTTAATATTTTGTACATATACTTTACAAACCTTCCTGTCTTACTTACCTACATAGATAGACATCAAGAAGATTCCATAAATAGCAAAACATTTTTTTTAATGTATGTGAGTATGCCACTTCATATCTACTTCATTTGCATCCTCTGACATGCATCGACCTTTATAGACACTTCAGATATACTTCAGATACTTCAATTATTCGTGTAATTTTTATATACCATTTAATTAGTGTTGGTCATCTGTATGACACTATATCTTTATACAATTAACCTACTACTCAGTATATTGATAAACCTTATATGTTCCAACGGCTCTGTGATATACATTTTACCATCTAATTTAATTTTAATATAATTTTATTAATGCAAATTACATCCGGATAATGAAAATTGTATTATGTTTTATCATCCAAAATAAATACCAAAGTTTTAGTAGAAAGTTTCATCTTGCTACTTAACAGAAAGTAATATAGTGCTCCCTCAATATAGCGCTGAAGTTGGGGGTCCATGACATGCCACCCGCGTTATAATACCTGCGTTATATCAACGAATATAATTGGAGAAAAAGATTATTGTATTTTATTTATTTATTATTTTTAATAAGGGGTCCACGTTGGACCCCGCGTTGTATTCAAATCTGCAGTGCATCAAAGGGCGTTATATCGAGGGAGCACTGTACTAGTATTGTGAGGTAAAACTATCTTCTATAAGTCAAGCGTCATTTTAACAATTTCCTATCATCTGCTACAGTGAAAATAATAATGTCAACCATTTTTTAGTGAGTTGACTTTAATTGTTGAAACATGCAGTGATCAAAAGATTCAAACTTTGTATGGAATTTGTATTTATCTCAAAACAATTTCATAAATATTTCAAACAAGTATATTAACCGCTTTGATGTGATCAAAGTTTAAATTCCATTTTGATCGTGAGAGTTTTAAAGTACCCTCAACAATCCCTCAAAAAGCCCTCATGTCAAACCCTCAATGACTGATTACCCTTATCAGACACAGACATGTATGTGGGCTTCTGTACATCAAACCCTATCATACACGATTTATGGATTAAATACATGTATACATGATCTATCAGTTGAAGAGCTGTGTTTACCAGATACAGATAACACTGTATAATCTGCTAACCTTTTACTTGTGGCATTAATCACAATATTGCCCTATATTAGGCATAGCCAGTGGGGTAAATGGGTTTAATAATTATAGGAATAGTGAATTCTTATTTTAACCCTCTTCTTGCTGGAGTCAACCGGAGAGGCGCTGAAGAGTAGTTTCTGTACCTTATCCAGAAGGGAGAAGGTTAATTTAACCTTATCCATGCTGGTGACAACCATAGGTGCCAAATATTGTGGCTGTGCCTTATCCAGCAGGGAAAAAGTTAATTTAACCTTAACCTTCTCCATGCTGGTGACAACCATAGGTGCCAAATATTGTGCCTGTGCCTTATCCAGCAGGCAAAATGTTAATTTAACCTTCTTCATGCTGGTGACAATCAAAGGTGCCCAATATTGTGGCTGTGCCTTATCCAGCAGGGAAAATGTTAATTTAACCTTCTCCATGCTTAGTGACAATCAGGTGCCAAATATTGTGTGTGTGATTACACAAGCAGAAAGGTGGTTAAAGAGTTTCTCAAGAGATTTTATCATGTATGAAATGTCTAGGTCATGATGTATTGTGTTACTTTATGGGACACTTAACGGAATGTACGGGGAATAGTGAAGTAATGTCTCCATACACGGTGTACTGTTACTCGTGTTTATCTGTAGTAGTTAGTGTAATATAAAGTTGTTGTGGGTTTCTCCTCCCATCATAAACACACCATCAGAGAATGTCACAGAAATATTGAGAAATTAACATAAAAGATGTTTCTTAACAATGTACCAAGTCACTTATTTAAGGTTTGGTTTATTTTTTTATCATCTCATGTTTTTAAACATGGATATTATACGTTATAATGTGGATTTATCATTATTATTAGTAGTAGTAGTAGTAAATATTAATTTATTATTATTATTAGTAGTAGTAGTAGTAGTACTAGTAGTAGTATAGTAATAGTAGTAGTACCGTAGTAGTGTCTTAGCTCTGTAAATCACTATTTAAGTCAACCAGTATTTTTTTCCTATTTTGTATAAACTTTTTAACTACAAGCTATAAGCATGAAAACAGCATCATAAGGAATTTTACATTATCAGATATATACTTGAGTACCTGTGTAGTAGTGGGGTATGTATGTTCATGGAGTGTTTGTGTGGGTGTGGGTGTTGTTTTGGGTGTGGCTATGCCTGTGTGAGGTCTATGACTTATTATATTTCAAGAAATAGATACGTAAATACTGTATTGTATCAAGTTTTGTTTTTCATTACAATAAAATGTATTTCGGGCTTTTCAGCTCTGCAGGGCCTCTTTGTTGTCTGACGGTCTGACAGCCAAGTAAACAGTTTTCCTTTCAACTGAGGCCCCGTGTGGGTGTTTTAAGATATTTACCTTTTAAGGTGTTAGGTCATATTATGATCGTCATGCATAATTCTACAATCAAATATCCGTAGGCTGAAATGCAGAGAATGTCGCAGAACTCCGGAGAAATACGTTTCCATAAAGCGTCTGTTTATTGACTAGCAAACTGCTGGTCAATGTTACGAGAGTGACATCTTTATTTTTGTGATTATCTGTATTTGTATGAGCAGTTTGCAGGGCGCTCCGAATTCAGGGGTGAGGTTCCGCGTCAATATTAACACTGACCGAGAAAATTACGTGTTTCACTGCTTGATGGATGTTACAGAGGCAGTAGATGAGGAAGCAACACGGGTTAGAATAGAAATAAAATTATTACATCTGATAGGTACAATAGTAAAATAAATACAGGCTGCAGGTCCATTCCTATGGAACAATCCACCGCAAAACATCCACGAAATAGACACTCTGAACTTTCAATAAAAATATAATTATTTTTATTATGAATCTATGTATTACTTGTGATAATGATTGTGTAATTTTTCTGTTCTATTGTTTTTGGGGGCTTGATTTTTGTGAGAATCGCTCAATTAGATTCTATCTGCAATATTTACCAAATCCGGACATATGTTTGTAATTTGCAATTACTTTTTGGTTTTAGTTGAAAATTTACAACAATTTGAAATATGGATAACACAACATTAACCACCTTTAATCATTTGCAGTAATATTTGAAATGTTATCAAGGTATGTTTGAGTATGTGATTATCTTCCATGTAACCATTAATCTAAGAAATGTTTTGTCAAAGGATCAATTTTCATAGATGAGAATTTAACCCTTTCCTTGCTGTATTAGGCAGGGTTACATCTCTTTAACCCTTTACATGCTGGATAAAGCACATGCACAGCTCTTTAGGGCATCTCCAGTTGCCTTCAGCATGGAGAGGGTTAAAGAAGTGGGGGTCAAAGGTTTCATTCAGGTACATTTACAATCTTGAATTACAAAACTAATACCTCATTAAATTGAGAATAATAACTAGAATATTTTTTACAATTGCATAACTCTGCTGTGTTTCGTTGGCATTCCTTTCTAAGCTGTTAAGTAACTCTATCCCCGTTTAGCTATAATGTTCATAAAACCCAAGACTTTACCCACACAATGGACTGAATAGAACCTCGGTCACATACAGTACTATAGATACCTAAACCAAGTCCATTCATTGTATGAAACAGTGAAGAATAGATCCGGAATTTGTACTCATGTGGAGAAATGCTATATCAGTATGTCAAATATTTGATTTACAGACAATTTCACCCAGAAGATTGTATGCCTTTGCCTGGCATGTGTGTATGTGTGTGGCTGTATTTCTATGTGTCTGTTATACAGTGTTTGCTGATCCACAGATAGCTCTATATAGGAGCTATTATTTGGTCACAAAGTGCACACATTATTTTTGGTGCTATATTTTGCTGGTGTTTTATCTAAATACACTTCTGTGTTTTGTTTTCTTTATACAATGTATACCTTTGTAAAGGTGAGTTTATGCTTTAAAAGGAAATTTGTAAAGGAAGTAAAATTTCTAGGTTTTGGTATTTTTATTGTGAATTGTACACAATCAATACATGTGAATTTGCATGTAGGTTATATTTTCATATTACGTCATATATAACCAAGTATCAATTAATTCTATGTGTTGTACTTTGATCCTTAAACTATGAAGATTTTATTTTATTTGAATAACAAGATTATGAAGTACATGTACTGGTAGTCATGGTAATATTGACCTTGTAACTATTTTCCTAATTGTGGAATATATTGTTATATAATTGGCTTAAACATAATTCATGATGACCATTGAGAGAGAGAGAGAGAGAGAGAGAGAGAGAGAGAGAGAGAGAGAGAGAGAGAGAGAGAGAGAGAGAGAGAGAG
>JAVCKZ010063646.1:0-14980 GCA_034780755.1 Lepetodrilus elevatus
CCTGGGATTCGAACCTGAGTTGCTGGATTGTGAGTCCAACGCTCTACCGACTGAGCCAAAGGGGTAACCCCGCTGGCCGAAACCAGTAGGAGCATCTTATATCACACCCGGCTACATTTAGACTAACATGAAATTTGTAATAAAGGTTTTGTAGCACTGCTCATTGATTAAGCCATGTTCCAAGCACTACAATTATCATGATATCTATGCTCAAATTCAATTAGGGAATAAACATACTAGCAAACATGCTAAATATATCTGTTAATAAAATCTGATAACTATTTCTCCATCTATACATGAAATCAGAAAATATATTTCCAACTTTTCATAGATGCTAAGTCATCTTCAGTGGTCTTGGTTTAAGCCAATATATGTAATTAATAATAGTAATTACTGGTTTGCCTCCACTGATGATTTTTCATTTATCACCAATGGTGTCCCATATATCACTATGTGAAGTTGATTATAAGCTTGATTTGAAACTTGTGTCAAATGAGCTACCGACCTACTGACCCTATTTTCTTATCATCAATATCTGTCATCAACTAATTGCATATATAGTGTCAAAAACAGTAACATACAGAAAACCTCTGAAGAAAGTATCTTCAACAATGTCATGGCATTTCCCCTGTACTTAAACTTGTTTTAAGAATTTTAAAAGATAATAATTAACTGTTGGTTTGTATGCCAGCATATCTTAAAGTAGATCTACATAGAGCAGGGTTTTTTTATTCGTAGAAGTTAAGCCTTGAGTTAATAAGTTTATGTTCTTAATGTTTGGTATTTAAGCTGTAACTATGTTTAACCTTCACCTAAATTTCACAAGCAATTGTTTCATGTTAGAGAGAATTCAATCATCAAGAAGCTGAATCAAACATTGCCTTGAAAAGGTGTTCATCAAAAGGGAAATGTCTGCACTAATTAACCAAAGCCAGTCAACAAGAAACTAGTATTTCATACTTGGTAGCATATCCCTGACAACTGTCTATCGTGGATCCTGATGAACTATCCTGTCCCTGAGACATATTGGAATTTGTTGGGGGTATCTGTGGGATTTAACAAATGATGAAAGGTTGTAGGCCAATGTAAACTGACCGTGGAGTGGTTTCTGAGAAGCCCCCACTGATTGGACAGTTTCTGAGAATGAAGCCGTCAGACTATGATGAGACGTGGACTGGCTAGAGGAACTGGTTTCAGCTTAAGACCATCGTAATGGGCATTGATCTTCCAGCCTGTGTCGAGTCTGGCACTAATGCCACATCGTGGAACTCACATTATTTATGGCCGAACCTTGTTTTACAAAACTTCACTAGCAAGTTAACCAGCATAAGTTCAAGATTGAATGGGAAATTAGGATGTATAGCTAAAATATGTTTGTGGTACTGGAAGCAGGACGGTCAGTTCAGTGAAGAATAGATAACAGTGTGTAATGTCCATCAGACAGTGATGTGTCATCTCCCAAACATCTCTCAAACATCTCCCTCTTGCTCTTTACTGAAACGTCTTATACATTTGGTCAAGTTAAGGTCAGAGTTTGAATGATGATGTTGCCCTTTTGATATATGGTATTGTAAATGTCGTAAAAGACAGGAAAGCAAGGAATGTAAATTGCTGTAATTTAGTTGACAGAACTATACTATACTTTCATTTTTGCTGATGTATAGAGGATATTACACAATGTTCTATTTAATATCAACTTTATGTCGCAAGTGAAATAATTTTATTGCACGAGCTGCAGCGCGTGCAAATAAAATTATTTCACGGGGGGCATAAAGTTGATATTAAATAGAACATTGTGTAATATACAATTTATTGCCACAGATGTAATTTAAGAAATAAGTATGCCTAAAATTAACATGTTTCTGATCAACGGTAATCAAATTCTATGTTGAGACAGGCAAATTTGTGACATAACATTATCAACGTCAATCCATTGTCTGTATGATATCTACATACCCGTAGTAGGACGTATCATTTCGATACGTCACTTCTTGAAACATCACGCTGGGTCAATAAATGATTTTATTTCATGGAATTTCTCAAGACTATGTATGATTTTGAATAGATCTACAGTGTCCAAGCTTGATGCATCCCTATCTCATAGTCGTGTCCTGACGTGACCTGTCCTGAAGTGACTTGACCTGACCTGTCCTGACCTCAGCCTTCCTGTACGAAATGGGGCAACTCTAAAAGTTACCTTACATCAACCTAGCAGTGGTCTAGTATAATGCTGTATTGGAGTTACAGTAACCTTAAAGAACCCCATCCTGATCAGTTTTGTCCTGCTCAGCCAACCATCCAGAATCTATTCATCCATGCTTTCATCCATCCATCCATCCATCCATCTATCCAGTCCATCTACCGGTATACTTGTTTACTTCCATCTCAGTCATCCATCTTTCCATTCATCTATGCTTGCTGTTGACCATTCATCTTTACCATCCTCTACGTACATATCTATCCATCTTCATTGACTATAAGTAGGCCATCAAGAAGTTCTCTGATCCACACCTCACATCCACGCAAAGTCAAGGTTACTCAAGGTAACAAAAACAAAATCCAATGATACCAATTTCAATAGGATTGAACTTGTAACTTGTTGAGTTATCAATCAGAGTTAGTGAAATGCTATTTATCAGAGTTAGTGAAATGCTATTCTACACCAAAACTGATAAATTTTTTTTTTTTATTCTTCCCAGAAAATGCATTAGCGATCGTTTTCCAATTGGTTTTATTATCTACTTCTGATTACTATAGATGCTCTTAGAGACCAACTGTACACTAACATGTCAAATAGAGGTGCCCCGCAGTACCACCTTGTATACACCTGGGTGGACTATATATTTCTGGGCCATTAATAAACATTTACAAATCTGGTCTAGCGTTGAAGCGAAATACAATAAAGTGGTCTTTTAGCACGGTGTCAGTAGTGTATTGTTAACTTGACCGGATTGTTTGGGGAAGAGCGTGTATATAGTAGTAGTAAATCTGCGATCTGGCATCGTGTTGGCCTGTATCACGTGACCATTGCAACCCACCCTCTCATGTCAGTGTGTCCTACACCCAGTGTGTGACATGCACATTTGGCAGGAAATCATATCTGTACAATCAGAATGTGCACAGTTTGTTTTTGGTTGGATTGCCATGATGATAGTGTTTGTCTTTTCTCACTGTCTTTACTTAGTTTGTATGTTGTTTACACTAAAGTCTGCATGGAAATTACTTTCACCAATGCAGAGACAGGCATGGTAATGTTCCACGGATCTGCAGAAATCTGCTGATTTGTTTGTCCAGGGGTTGATTTATTTGCCCTGGACATGGCTTGCAGCTCTCAGATCCCAGGGTTGTTTTCTGCTAAAATCACAATTGGCTGTTACCATTCTTGCAGATGAATAGATTCTTTTGTGAACTTTCATTAAAGTATTTTATTCCAAAATATCTCTATTATGACCAATACTAAGCACACACATTCATTTGAAATAAAATCTGTTGAATGCTGGGTTTTTTTAACAAAATTAAGGACCATTTTTTCTTAGGTTTAACTAAGGTTAGATTATTTTGGCCATAAAGATGAACATTAGGCCCAGGGCTCTGGACTAACATATGCCCGACGTACAGGGGCAAGTTAAATTGCACTGCGGGCAACCTACTTTTTAACATTTTGCACCTTTGATGCCTTTGCTACTTGCCCTGAATTGATCTACGGCCAAATAACTCAGAATGTTAGTCTAGAGCCCTGTGGCCAGATTATTCGACAGTCTTTCATAAATATTTTCAAATCGTAAAATGAATATCAATGTAATCCAACAACAGCAGGTGCATTTTATATCCTGGGATGTCATTCTCGTTCCCTATTTTGGTTTGTTAATGGTTTTGATCTTTGTACAAGAATGCATTCAGGAATGCTATAAAGTGGCGGCAAGCAGGTGTCATGTTTTACATGTATTGGACAAATTAACTAGATGTATCATTAGTAACACACGGCTCCACTGATCCAAGCTTTACACATTTGTTAGTGTTACACAGCTTAGTAAACCTCTTGCTTTGAGAGATCTAAAGTGTAGTGTGTAAATGTTTACGATTCTTTGTAAACCAGCCATAGGGTAACATGGTTTGGAATCCCGAGTAGCACGTTTGAAATCTATTCTTCAGTCCTACTAGTCAACAGAAATACTGTTGCGAAGGATGGTACAGGTGGACTATTTATTTCAAGAGCCTGTGGGTGTAAGGATTAAGGGTGTGGTAGGGCAGACAGGAAATACTGTATCGAAGGATGGTACAGGTGGACTATTTTTTTCAAGAGCCTGTGGGTGTAAGGATTAAGGGTGTGGTAGGGCAGACAGGAAGTCCAATGGATACTAAATTGTTGATGTCGTAGTAATCTCCAAGTATACTGCTGTTGATGTTAAGAGGTAGCTGGACATTGCCCAATAGATATCAGTATTATAGAGCATCTGTGGTGCCTCCAGAAATGAACAGATCAACACCATTACAGTTAGTTTAGCATTGCAAGGCTTGGCAGAATTCTTGTCAATTTAGTCATTATCGTGTTTTATGTACAAATACGATTATTTGGATTAATTACTAACTTTAAGATTTTACAAAGATTCTATTTCGTCCATTAGTAACTTTAGAAGAGGCATGACACCATCGTACAATAACAGCTATTTGAAATTGTTCTATATTGGGCTTAGAGATGTCTTGTGTTTCACATAACAATACATTGATCATTTCAAGGTAGCCGTTAATTTCTTTGACATTCAGAATGTCCTTGTAATTGAAGGTCATGGATATTAGAATGTCCACGGAGGTATCACGTAGATGTACATTTTGTAGATAGAAGTTGAGAAGAGTGAATCACATTCCAATCTGTTTGAACAAATTGTGTGTCTAAGTGTACACGACAAATTATTTGAAGAAACAATTTAGACTTGACCTTGGAATCTTACAAATCTCAGCATTCCTTTAATGTTCTCATCTTAAACAAACATTACGACTTGGCAAGGAGCGCGGAAACCAGCTCAAACAGTTTATGTATTTCATTTTACAAAGATGGAAAATTAACGTATACATGCCTAACCCATTTCTTGTAAAACAAGTAGCCTAAGTGTTTATATAAATTTTAAATGTTCATAATTTTAATCATTATTCAGTCTAGTATGTTTTCCAGTTAAAAGTTTCATCCATAAGCTTGAAAAATGTTCTATTTTTTTTACTGACTGAGTATGGTAAATATGTTCAGTAAGACATTTTGATAGAATGTAATTTATGGGTTTCTTTCCCCCACAAATCTGATTTTAGAGTCTATTTGTTTTCTAATATTATACCAGTGACCTACTGAGATTTTATCAGTGTTATAATGTTTTCTATTGTATGATATCTTTGCACATTTCTTACTAATTGCTGTCAGTACTTTAGTGTTGGTATTAATGATCTACTGGATAACCAGTCTGCAACAAACAAAGCTTTACCAGTCCATAATGTATAGTGGATCTCCAACAAGAAACCAGTCTCAACTACTTATTTATCCCCTCATATGATAGGCTATATCTATGCTTCCTATGTCAAAGTTCACAAAAGGTCAATGAAGCAAATACTTCAGCTGGGTATCCTTAGATCTTGATGTTAGAAAGTAGCAAAAATTATCCAAGACTTCAGTAAAGTTGATTGAGGACTAAATCAAAGAATGTAATAAAGGCTATGTATCTAATAAGATCCCAGTGACGACTCAGTCTTATCATTGAGTACTTTGTTTATCATGAAAGTTATACCGAAAGTTTTACTGAAAGTTCCACATTTCATTGTGACCATTCCTTATAAGCAATTCAGCTGCAACAGCTGAGGCGTTGGAGATTTTAATCAAATGATTCTGTAACTTACAACTGAAGCTTGGAATTGCCGACTGTTTAAAGTGAATTTATATTGATTGTAGCCAGAACAGTGGAATTGCTTCTCATTCAAGTAAAAGAGTCAATCTGTTAGGTTTATTCTGGCTAAATGGTATGGATGATGCGACTCTCTCACGTCGTAATGATCTCCCTGACACACCAGAGCAGGAAAGGAGTGGCATGCAGGGCCAGGTATTTGCATTTTCAAGTCGGGGATGTCCGCGATGATGTGCTAATCTAGATGGATGTAGTTACACCGCTGTAATGTACCAGCAGATTCCTCCTGGAACGTCTCTGTTTGCATCTCCCATCTGGAGGTGTCTGGTTGGGATGGTGCAGGTGGTAGTGTATCGAACTGAGAACCTGAAGATCCGAGTTCAAATCTCGTCCACTGGCCCAATGTAGACCACAGACTTAAGTGCAGGGAATGCAGTGTCTGTGTACCGTGGTGTACAGCTATCTTGATTGGTTCTTGCGTACGATATACAGCAGTCTCGTCCCACTATAAACACACTGCTGCCATGTAGGTTAAAATGTTAAGTAATGTGAAATATGTTGGGTTTTTTTAAATCACTTATTCCTGAAATATATTTCAATTATTTTGAAGAATAGAAAAAAAACTATTTCCAATTCTGTGTCTTATGGGCTAATTTTTGTAATGAAGGACATTGAAACTGGTAATGTTTTTCCAATGCTGCAAAGCATAAATGGATGAATGCCTGTAGCCAGCGTGTTGCCGGTGACATCTCATTCATTCCAAGGTATCTGTCAAGGGAAGATGGTTCCATGCAGGAAGGGCAATAAGTTAACAGCCAAAATGTGAAAATCTTGCACCAAATCTTATACAGCAGCATGGCAACGTCACAATGTTACATCCAGAACGTCTTTGAAGTATCTCGTTGCATCTGTGGCACTAATGAAGAGATAATGGCAAACACCAAGCAGCTCTCCTACTGACCCCTATTAGCAGTGCTAACCTCCACCAACAATTGGCCGACGCTTCTTCTTTGAGGTGGCTAATCTAAGCCTGACTCTGTCCTGCATCTTGTAGGAGTCTGCGGTTGTCCAAGCAATTAATGGAAAAGGTTATGAATCCAACATGCTAAGTTGTTGATTACTTTAAAGTCTGTTTTGACTTCCTGCAAGTGTAGACCTTCAAACCTTCAGCATCATCTGGTGACATCCTAGCTTTATTTATCTGTGGTGTTGTGATTCGCGCTGATGATGTGCTTATCTTTAGTGTTTATCGTGGTGTATCTTTAGTGTTTATCTGTGGTGTATCTTTAGTGTTTATCTGTGGTGTATCTTTAGTGTTTATTATGGTGTGTGTGTTGGACTGTGAATGTCAGTTATGGTTCATGTTTCAAGAACTCTTTGCTATCAGTAACGTAGATAGATCAAGATACAAACCTAATCTAAAGACATTCTATTAAATATATTGATTTATTAATTTTATTTTGGATATGTTCAGAAAATAATATACATAAATATTGTCATTTTATAGGAGAAATTAATTTTTATGAGATACTTATGATAAAACTCACTCGGTTGTGGGACTATTTATCCATGTATGTTTTAGAAGGAAGTATTGAAATAGAAATTGATATTCTCATTCGAAAGACATAATGAACAATATCAATATAAATCATCTTCATATGTTAGAACACTACACCACCAAAAAACCCACCTGTAATTAAATGTTTGCCTTTCATCTGTCATAAAATATAAAGCTCAGGAAATACCCTCTTTAAGATCTTAGATGAACATTAGTATATTATTAGCCAAATCAGTTTAAAATGCATGTCCATGTGTTTTTTTCTTCATGACAACGTCTTTTAATGGCAGAGATGCTGTCTGTTTGTACATCTGCTGCTAATTGTGTATACCTTTGGAGTTAGCCACTTGGCTATCATAAACATACATATATATGTACCACTGCTAATGGGAATGTCTGCGCGGAACTTGATGAGACGATATCCCTCGGACACGCACGCTCCATCAGCGACGCAAACTACACGTGCTTCCTGCGTCTCAGTTGCATCACAACTGTCAGGTATATGAAAATAAAAAATGCATCCTGTTCATTCTTGAAGCATGCTGACATATCACTACCTTTGATGAATGATCGTGTCATTACGAACTACACATGCAATGCAGATTACGGCAAGCTTCAACTTGTGGCATGGAATTGTTGAGAGTCTTTATTGATAAAGTTTGGGAGATAGATGGAATGGAGACTTTCACCGGCTCCAATGATCAGCTTAAACTCTGCTCATTGCTTCTATCCCTCTGTATGATGTATTGATAAGAACTATCACTGCAGTGAGCTTTGCCACTTCCTTAGAAAAAAAACCTGCAATGTTAGATTACGTCTTCAGGTTGTAACCATTACAATACTGATATAAGTTTTCTGCATTAGTGGATCCAAAAGGATGTTGGTTTATTAGTATTCTTCCAGACTTAGTGGGTACTGCTGTTCATAGTACGTTTAACAAACACTGTTGTTATCTGGTTATTACTCGAAAAGCTCATGCAGACCCCAATCCAACTGATCAATCATGCAGTCCAATCTTTCATCATATCAGTGTTTTTCATAGGAAAACAAACAGTCTCTCAAGATTTTGACATTTAGTTTGTATGCCTAATACAGATATGTGAACCACATGTAATTTATAACGCAGACTTGCAAATATATATAAAACACGGTTTGGAAAAAGTTAAACTGAAAAAATCAAAGTAGTTTAACCTCAACTGACTCTAAACCTAGAAGATAATAAACCTGCATTATTTAATTTATACTTGCATTATTTAACTATCATATATTGAGTACGAGTGATCCACTTGGGAAAGGGAGATGGTGTTTATGGCCTCCACTAGAGTCGAGGCTTCCACTGGTGCCAATGCAGATGGTTCTGCACCATGGGAGTTCCATTCGACAGCTGATGATGAAAGACTTCATAAACGCTTGTGTACCCAACAGACAGTTCATCCAGTAATACAGCAGAACTCTCTTCATTTTATTGATACTTTTAATTTGCAGCCACAGCAGCTGTCCACTTGATGATTTTAATACTGACAAAAGTGATGTATTCATCTATCACTGTATAGTAGATAACATCCATTAGCTATTGTTTTGATAGGGGAGCCTTCCCACTGTGATTTATGTTTGATATAATAATCAGACTGTTTATAGTCCTTGGGAAGTCCTCATAATGTTCTCCTATCTCTTGTTATGTCCAGGTTATGATTTGTTGCATAGTACCGCCAGGGGCGCTTCACTATCAAAGAAACATGTTGTGGTATGATTTGATAGTCATGTATGTTTGATTCATAAACATCATAAGAGTGTGACAAAAAAAGGAGTACTGATTGCCATGAGATTTATCAGTATTTGTTTGACTTTGTAGTGTTTACATCTGTTTCTGTACTTGAGCAGGTTATCTATCACTAATACCTATCTCTGGGCTGTACCCCCGTCCTCAGGATCACCTTCTCTATAGGCAGATAGCATGCAAAGAAGCCGTTGTGGCTGCGATAGTCATAATGCAGATATATAATGCCACTTTTAGGCAGTACTTGCCTGATCTGATGAATGAATGCGATATTATACCCAAGGCCAAATGAATTACTGCTATGCTAAGTAATGCTGAACGCAGCTAATTGGACTTTTATGAGGCAGTAAACTACTTGTGGGTAATGTGTGTAAGCAGGAGGACATGGAGAGTGTTTGGCCCTCTGATCCAACTCCAATGGGTGTGCACTGGCATCAGCATAGCTCATGAATCACGATAGCTCTTGAAAGAAATGAGTAGGTGTTGGTGACTATAACCCACTTCTTGGGGTCATGGCAGAACATAATAAAAAAATGTTTTCTAAATAGAATTACAAATTATTTTCTAGTAGGTTTTGGTGACCATCACCCTCTTCTCAAGGTCATGGCAGATCAGAATTACAAATTATTTTCTAGTATGTTTTGGTGACCATCACCCACTTCTCAAGGTCATGGCATATCAGAATCACAAATTATTTTCTAATAGCATATCTCAAGGGGCATGGTTTAAATTGAAGTTGATGTAAATGTAATCTTTCATGGGAGTATACCATAGATTTATTGGTTTCAATTACCAGTTATTAAGGTCACAGCTGACAAGAAATGCAAATCCTTTTTGGCTGTGTATATAACCTTAATACTGGAATGTAATTTACATGTACAGTATCTTCAGTGTTTTGTCCATATTGAGACTGGATGCAAGTGTTCTTTCATAATGAATTTCAGCCCAGACATTTGTTACCTCAGAGTAACTGATTTTAGGCAGGTGCATATGTAATAAGTATATGCTTGTGACAGCTACATGCATTTCTAGATTTATTAGCAGGAATAACGAAATGAGCAACGTTTTACTTATATTTTGTTGATAATAATTTGGCATTGTTGAAATGAGCAACGTTTTATTTGTATGTTGTTGATAATAATTTGGCATTGTCACAGTTTGGGATAGATATGACTAAGAGAAGAAATGTTCTTGATGACATTGGAACAGAACTGTGTTTTATTGTATGTTTGAAAACTACATTTTGCATCCAAATGTATTGGATGCCATATAAACATTTTAATACT
This sequence comes from Lepetodrilus elevatus, assembly GCA_034780755.1. Lineage (NCBI taxonomy): Eukaryota > Metazoa > Mollusca > Gastropoda > Lepetellida > Lepetodrilidae > Lepetodrilus > Lepetodrilus elevatus. The sequence continues at coordinate 10,507 of JAVCKZ010063646.1, forward strand.
TCACAATTTCTCTCCAAAACTGGTTGTTGCAAGTACTGGTCAAAGTTAGCTACATACCGTAGTTGATAGCAAAGCTCATTTTCTATCAAGATGCACTCTTCAGACAAGAATGTATACATCTCATGAGATTTAGTAAATCTACCAATATTTTTTTATTGCCTCCTAAGGTGATGTTTAATGTGACAATCGCTCTCCAGATAAAGGTTATTTCCTGATGACGTAGTCTCTAGAAGCACTTATGCTGGGGTTATCGAAATAGCATCACTATTTATGATATCGATAGTAGTAGGTGTGCACTAATGCAACATGGAGGCAGTGCTAGAGAGGTCTGTCTAGGAGAAATGAGAAATGCCAGCGCCAGTGATATGTAATATCCTGGCCACTATTGGACCGCTAACCCACCCATTGTGTCTCATAACAGGCACAGAATGATGCATGGCATTTTCATGAAATGTTTAATCTCATTCTACCCGGTGTACCTGGAGAAAATAATCGCGGTCCGCTCGCAGCCAATTCATTTCTTACGGCTGACCTGGGCCAATATCCTGACATGCCACTTAGCTTGTTGAAATGGAAAATCAGCCACACTTCACGGAAATTGTTTTGTCAATGACAGGAGGATATTGAAGTGGTAGATGAGTAATTCAGAGACTATACATGTTGCCCTGGATCTGAAGATAACACAGTTACACATACGTGAGACAGTTACACATACATGAGACAGTTACACATACGTGAGACAGGTGTTCTGGCATTTGACCCAGGTCCTTCTGTACCTCGTATTGGACCCAGATCCATCGGTACCTGGAACAAACTACTTCTACTTTTTAATACCGTATCTACTGTTGTCTATTGTTGGCAGTGATTGATGACATAATCATTGAACAAGTAATTGGTTTAGGGCGAACCGAACACGTTTCTGCTTGCATGTTGAGTAGCAACGCCACCTGTGTGATATGATTGTAATGTATGAAAGTGGCCAAGGAGTCAAAATTCGTAATTGAAATGTGAACGCAGGTATTTAGGAACCTTTTTGGCATTGGCTCTTAACAGCAGGATATATTTCAATTATTTGATAACCATTTAGAAACATGTCTATTTCAGAACTTGGATAAGATTTCCTGACATATTATATTTTGAAAACGTTTAAAAGTCTGTTTGTATAATATATCACTTTATGTTTTGAAACTTGCAGCACTTAAATTGTGCTTTATATTTATATCATCATGATTATGCATGCATTCCAGTTGTATATGTACATGTTTTGAGACCAGATAAGAAAAGCAAAGGCAGAAAAGAACCAATATTTCACAAAGGTTGATAATATCTGCATATATATGATTGAATTAAACACAATGCTATAATGTAGGTTTGTTCATTGTATTTTATTTCTTTAATTTGTTTACTTTACATTGTAATGTTCTTTCCGCCAAGACTTTTAATGATAATTTCGTCACATATGGGTGAAATATTGCCGCTGTGACATAATTTCACATAAAGCACTAATTACCTACATAACCATTTGCCCAAACCCTCAAAATATGGAAATTACTGATATTAAAACATATTTTATTGAAACTTCCAATGATATGCAATGAAACTTCCATTGACAAAATATTCTGATGACGGATGCTCATTGGATCCACACGTAAGATTTCCTATCAGATTTCCTGCAGCTTTATGTTGAACATTTTCTTTTCAGATTTTTCCCTAGTTAGCGTGAATTTGGCACTATATAAAACTGCACATTATTATTATTATTATTATTATTATTTAGAAAAATGCAAAATTACATTTTTAATGTTTAATATTGCATCTATGAAGATGATCTTGGCACTCAATGTTTTCTCTGCCTGTCTATATTTTACAAGTGTTTAACTAAAGCCTGGCTGAACGTCTTCACTGTTCTGTGTTGCAGGAAGCCATCTCCCTGCTGGAGCCCATGGTTCAGGATCCCGTTAACTATGTCCGACAGGGCTCCCTGATTGCCTCGGCACTCATCCTAGTCCAGCAGAACGAGGTCACGTGTCCAAAGGTAGGTCTGGCAAACTGGGTTCTGTCTACACAGCAAACAGGAGAGAAATAGCACTAGACGGCGTACACCCTGAGGGACAGGCCGGAACAAACATGTCATGAGGACTGAATGTAACACCGAGATCGCAGGAATTTCATTATGGTCGAAGGGCTTGACGTTAATTGTTTGTCATCCTGCTGAAACATACTGAAATATAGTTTATGGGTGTTTCGGTAATGATTATCGTTAACTTGAAATTAATTTGAAATATCACTTTGTCTTTTTGTCGTTGCTCTTCTAGTGTTTTCTCATTGAGGATATGTTGATGACAAATTAATATGATTGATATTAGAATCGATCGATTTTAATATGGAAGCATTTTTCTCTTTGACTTTTTTAATTTAAAAAATAAAAGTGTTGTCTGTGTAATTTTGTCAGTTATTAAAACAGTTGGTTACTAAGCGTGGAAGAGCAAAGTTCAGATGTCTCATTCATTAATATTTACTCATGTATTGATTGGCAATCTCTCTTGGTAGTATACTAATCTAGCTCATTTCATGATGTAGACAATTGAAATAAGTAATGTGTCTGCAACATGAAAGTGTAATTTAATAGGCCTTGGCATCGTGACAATGCTGAATAGATGTTGTGTGGTGTATACTAGACTTCCAATCTTTCTATGCTAACATGTCTGGAATGTGCAATCCTTGGCGTTTCTTTTCTGTCTTGAAACTGGTACCTGGAACTAAAAAATGTCACCTAGGGCCATGGTTTACAACGCTGGTGATATTTCCTGTTTAGCTATTTTCTGGTTTTTTTTCTGTAAGACTTCATTGGATATGTTTCAAATTATTGCACTGAGTTTTTGTCATTAATTTTACAACGGTGACTGAGAGCATATTGATGCGTATTTTATTTAATATTCATTCTGCTGACTAAGCACAATAAATGCTTGATATGCATTTCTGGTTGCCTCCTGCATACAGAAGGTTAAGTATGCTACCTTGCCATTCTGAGGTTGTATTTTTTCTCTTGCAAATCACAAACATACATGGATCATTACTCATTCCAATATTAATATGTATTTCACTTGATTTCACAATTTGAAATGTATGTACATTTATATATGATTGTACTATTAGATAACTTAATATGATTTTTTTTTTTGTTAATGTAGAATTTGTAAAATTGCTAAGATGACAGTACCAATTTAAGGTGGTTACCGTATCTATTCCCTGAAACTGAACCCAGTCTATTCACCAGACCCGGACCCTGACCCAAAATATGAATACAATATTTTCTTAACCCTAATCCTAACCATAACCACGTGAGCCAATCAGATTGCTGGGAATTGGGTCCGGGGAATAGACCGCAAATCTGGGTCAAGTTCTGGGTCCAGGTCTGACGGAAAAGACGTCTACCGGTAGTCTCAAATGAAGAATTATCCTAGGTGTGGAAAATATGTTTTCTAGGTAGCAGACATGTCTGAACGGCTAATGTGGTTTTCCGGATGCTGTTTGGTCGTGTCTATGCGCAGTTTCCAGTACTGCATTATTGAACAGTAGGATCAAGAATTTGACACCTTAGACACATTTGCAATACGTAACTGATGTCGCGGAAAATTGCTGGAACTTAGGTCTCTGTTTTAATGAGAGATCTTATCCTTCAATTTAGCACAGCTCGGAATGTAATTGACGCACCATTGCAATGCTAGACGCACTGATCCATTACCAAGCTGGAGTCAATGTTTTATCTTTGTCCCGTACAGAATGCTTATTCCATATCTTTTAGTCATGAGATTTTCACATTGAGTCGGCCATGAATCTGACCCCAAGAGTAACATCTTTCATCAGCTTTTGTATACATATTCTGGAGATTGGCGATTACATTCAAGCCGTCCTTGTGTAGTTATGCTTTGTTTATTTCCCAGCCAGCAAGATGGCAACAACAGCCGTCTTCTCTACGTTATCCAGGCAATCAATCCCCGTTTTATGATATTTTGAAAATACAAATAATGTTAATACAAAAGTGGGGAAATAATTTACATATTTTCATAGGTGATCTCAAAATGTGTCCTCTCAAAATGTGTTGTACTTTAGACAGAATTGTTTTTTGTTTTCTTGTCAATAAGAGCCTGTTATAATTTGCTTCTCTAGCGACGCTAATGCTAGTGTATGTGTATTTTCCAATTAGCAACACTTTCAAATTCTTCTATTAATAATCGATTAAAGATGTACATATTTTAATTAATAGAAAGTATCATTGATATTGAGATATTTATTGTTGAAAAGCCTGTAAAAGTCAGAAATTCTCTTGGTAATTTTATTTTTATGACTGTTGTCCTAATTTATTCTAGGTCTGCCTTCAATTTGTTCAAGTATTAATAAATAAATATCCAGTGAATCCGGCAATCTGATTGGTCCACGTGACCACAAAACATTGCATTCATACTATGATGAA